>JAWZYV010017075.1:0-47680 GCA_038373885.1 Cheiracanthium punctorium | reverse complement strand
GGTAACCTTGTTTGGTTGTTGAGATTTGGGGTTTGAGAACCAGGATCAGGTACGTTCTTGGTCTTGTTGTTGATGTCAGTGTTATCAGTGGGAATTACTTCAGAGCTGGTGACAGAGTTCTGACCAGGCTCTGTTTCGGTTATCATATTCTCCACGGTATTTGCAGTGTGAGTCTGAGCATCAGTCTCAGGTTGATCGAAAAAATAGATGGTTTGATTTTGGTTGCGTTTTCTACCCACTTGGGTCCATGCAGAAGTTCCCGGTGGGGGTGCCACACTTCAAAGTCCTTTTTGGTAGCATCACTTACCAAACAAATATATTCAATATTTCTGGTTTCTCTTTCTCTCATGCCACACATTCTATTGCTGTTATAAGTGAAAAAAGTGCGTGTGGTTCAATCTGTAGTCGTGGTAAAAGAAAATGTACATACGCTCTAAAAACTATTCGAGTATAAAGAATTTTTTTCCGTTGGTTCAATGGATTAAAAATCATTTTGCAAGTATCAATTGAGTTACATGTTTTTAGTATATAAATAATTATGTGCTGGAAAATTTCTTAACCTTGTATATTTACCTTTGTTAGTATACATTTTAAAAAAGTGCCAAACAATTGCAACTGCTGAGTGATAGCCTATATAACCTATAACTTATAAATAGAATTCTTTAAAGTTAAAGGGTGACATAAAAATTCTTACATCTCTATTCTTTTACCGCATCCTGAAATCTATGAGAAAAAATTCATGTTTTTCATTAAAATCGGAAAAAATAGAACTCACGTTTAAGCTTTAGACCTCTCTGACCTTATGGTCAGGATTTAACCCCTTAAGCGGTTTGTCCGTACAGTGTACGTGCTACCTAAAATTGGCCTCAACTGGTTTGCCCGTATAGCGTACGGGCATCGATATTTTCTCCTTTCCTTTTCTGATTTGCCCGTATATTTCATTATTGTGAAGATACTATTTAGTATTAATATTTTTCAATAGATGGCGCGGCTTGTCAATGTAACTGAAATGCTTTTCATCCGGGTTTTTCCAAAGCCTCCTAGAGAATTACTACAAGCCTAAATGCTCCTTCCGCGAGCCGATGTGACGTCACGACCCGGGTCCCTTCCTCGCGCAACACCCAAGCTCGTTTCTCGTTTGTTTTGCATTCGATGTTTGCTTTGCTTTGTACATTTTCATTCTTTAATTCGCTAATTAAATTATGTAACTATATTCAGTAGTATTTTAGCTGGATTATAGTGTTACAGTGTCCTGCTGAAGAACTTTATGAAATTATAGTGCCAGTTTAAACCCGTAAATCTACAACTGATTCGTCCTGAACTGAACCCTAACGTTGAAGTTTCATAAGCTGTAAAAGGTAAGTCTTTGCATCATGCATTTACTTTGTTATTAACTTATGAATTTTAAAATGTAGATTCTCAATTACTTCAAATATGCTTAAAAACAAATGTCAACAGACATAATGTTTCGATTATACGAATGAGCTGTTATATTAACGACTAATCAAGCTTTCTCCATTTGTTTACATGCGGTTCAGTGTTGTTTACATTTTCTTTATCGTTCTCTGTTTTGCAAATTTATAGAGCTGTCGATTGTCAGCTGTCCTAAACAATGTGAAATAATTGAAATAACTAAAGTGAACAATGTGAAATAATTAAAAAATTCTTATTCACAAACATTTTGTATCGGTTTTTTGTAAGTAATTTTTGTTTGGCTTGAGCTTTTATTGCTTGATACAGCATTCATTCACATAGCTTTGATGCTTGTAAATTTTACTCAGCTCTGTACCTTGATATACATTTAGACTAAATCTTTCAAGATTTTCAGTATTTGAAGTTACTGTTGCATTTGTACAGTATCAAAAGTGTAATGTTAAACTTATGTTATTGGATTGGAAAGAAAGTAATTTTGGTTTGCCTGTCTGTTCATTGTCTGTGCTCTGACTTCCATAAAGATGCACTGATTGCAATAAAATTGATGTATGTTATTTCTATATATATAAATAACCCTTTGAAAATTATGTATATAGCATGGATAGTTATTTTTCTAGGGCAATAATTTCAATAATTATGCTTTATATACAGACATTGTTTAGAGTGTATTTTGGAGCGTAAATATATTTCAAGAATAAATTCAAAATTAGTTTATGTCATCCAGGTTTATAAAATAATGTTCTCTATTTAAAATTTAAAAAAAAAAAACCTGTATGCAGCATCTGTAACAAACTTCCCTGATTCAGAATCGTTAATTTGATAACAGTTGTTCTCTTGGACCGTTGAATATTGAATTAAATCATTGTTAAAATATCATGGCTAATTTGAAAATCAACTTCAGAAATTTAAATTTTTATTACAAATTATAATAACTATGTAATGGTTACCAGGCAAATATAATGGTTACTAGGTTTAATTAAAGCTGTTTCCGGTTCACTAAACATGCTTGATGATTTTGCTAACTACCCTGCTGATTTGTAAAAAATTTGTGAATGTAAATAATACATGCAATAATTCATAAAAGCTTAAATATATACAGTGAAACTTCTATGAGCGACCACTTCAATTAAGCTACCACCTCCTCTAACGAATTTTTAAAGTAGAGATGTAATTAATAGTGATTTGGCCAAATACCGAATATTCGGTGGCCAAATATTAATTTTTTTTAAATTTTCATTTTAATTCTAAATAAAATCTCGCTTTTTAATTTTGTAATTAAGTACTAATAAAAGACTAATTAAAATTCATTTTATATTATTTGTAAGTACTTAAAAACACACAACAGTTATATTATCTGCAGAACTAAAAACTCTTGGTCATGAAAAAATATCTTTCACCAAGTTGAGCACTAATAACAGTATAATTATTTTTTGAGATATTCATAATTTAATAAGTATGTTATGGTAAATGTGATTAATCTGGTAACTATACATAATCAAATCCTGTTTTAGGCTTTACAGCCTCTTATCAAGCCAAGTAGTGTCACCAAGTATATACTATATAGAAAAGTCTGCATTTCTGTAATATTATGAAATGCATTAGATAATGTTTCATTCAGCTTAAAATTCAGTGACTTAGGATACTTAAGTGTATGAGATTAAGGTATTGAAGTATAACTAAGCAATGTTATTTGTAAATGAATTTAAAAATATATTTTTCTCTCTTTGTTCTGAAATTATTTAGCTGAATATGTAGAAATATTCGTCTACAACTATTCGGCCGGATACCTGTTCAATATTCGGCAAAACAGCTGAATACCTCTTCAATATTCTGCAAAACAGCCGAATATTCGTTACATCCCTATTTTAAAGTATCGATTTTTTACCCTATCTGCTTAATGTTTTAAAAGGTCCTCTAGAAGAGACCACACAATTATTTATACAGTATAGAACCTGTTATCCGGAATGGTTGGGGCCATGGCACAGTGGTTATGCCACTGAAAATGGTAGATGGTGGAAGTGTGAAGGTCCCGGGTTCGGATCCCATCACGCCGCTGTCGATCTAACGGTCTGGAGTTTTGGTAGGTTTTCCTCAGCTGTAACCTGAATACGCGTTAGAACCCCTTAGAAAGTCTTCCTACCAAGGCATCCCCCTGGCACATCGCCCTAGTGTAGCGATGCCATAATCACACACCACCACCAGAATGGTTGGGACCGGGTGTATTCTGGATAACTGAATTTTCTAAATCATCAGAATTGATGTGAATTGATGTAGATAAACCTAGTGATGGTTCTTTTAGTACGAAAATTTGCTTACTAATGTACTACATTGCTCTAATTATATTTGTTTCTTTTTATAGATGCCTCGACGTTGTTGTGTGCCTGGTTGTAGGTCGAACTATAAAGGTGAACCATATACCAATATTTTCAGTTTTCCCAAAGATGCAGCTATGAAGTCAAAATGAGAAAGATTATTAAACCGAAAAGACTTCAAAAGTACAGATTCTTCAGTGGTCTGTATAAAACACTATGATGAAAGTTTTATTATAAGGGACCACAAGGCTACCAAACCAGATGGTTCACTTCTGGTTGTGCCAAGGAAATCCCCAATTTTAACACCTGGAGCCTATCCCACAATATTTCCTGAGCAACCTTCGTATCTCACTCAAAAAGTTCCTCCAAAAAGAAAAACACCCGAGGAAAGGCACAAAGAAATTGATGAGCTCCAAGAAAAGAAGTTCCAACAGTGGTGTGAATCAGACAAAATTAAAAATTTTGATGATTTTAAATCTTTTTATAAAACTAAACTGAGCAAATCGTGGCTAGTGCTTTCGGAAGAAAGCTGTGTTTACATAGGTATGGTAAACTTAGAGGATATCCCCAAAATTTTCATTTCTGTGAAAATATCAGAAGAAATATGTTTGATAGTATTTTAATGCAATCATTGATTACGTGAGCTGTAGTTTTACCACATTTGCAAATACCTTCAAATGAAAGTCCATCCTCCTGTAATTTTTCTTTGCACAGTTCACAAAGTAAATATCTTTGATTGTTAAATTTCAAAAATTATTCTTCAAATTTTTCTGAAATGCACATTTGAAAAATTTTAAATGCAGCATTGCATATTGAAAGAGTTGTTTTATTTGGCCATAAAAGTCCACCTCGATCAAGTTCTTGCAGGTAACTCTTTATGTCTTCATCAATGTCAATGCACATCTCCTTGTCAGTAGCAAGGTTTTCTTTGCACATTGAACATGACTTTGAAGCCTTTCTAGCAACATAACCTGCAATAAAAACTAAAAACTTCATATTAGATTCCGAAATTTCGATAGTTTCAGAAAGAGATATAGCATCTAAGAAAAAAATCTGACATTTAAGGAATATCTTCTTCATCTTTGCATGAATCTAAGAAGTCTTTAACATTGAAGGAACCCATTTTAGCTGATTTCAAATTTAATAAACTTAAAACTTTTAATTTTCTTTCACATTCTAATACTTGATCAATAGATATTTGGTAATTTCCTCCATTCATACATCTGTATTGACCAAATCGTGCCTCTAAACATTCTGTTTGAAATTTTCCCAACAGAATGTATTTTGGTGAAGGAACAATATTTTGAAATAAATACTTGCAAATTAACACTAATGTCTGCACTGTATGATTTAATGCAAAGTAAGTTCCTTTTGATAGTTTTCCCGATCTAGAACCAGCTTTTGCAAAAGGCGGAGGAGGAAGAGACTCCCAATGTTGAAGCCACTAGACAAAATTTTCTAAAAATTGCATGTTAGTACAATCAGAGCTTCTTACAGGGTCACTGAATGGATCTCTCTTATGTTTGCCTTTATGCGGGGTTTTTACATTAACAATTTTCCAAAATTTGGAATATACATCTATAAAGTGCACTGTTCCAAAAACATCTTTCCCAATTTTATTTTCAGACTCTTTTAATGCCGGAATAAGTTTCTCATCAAACAGCTTCAATGCATTACCAACATTTTGACGTTCAAGGTGATTGGGATATAGAGATTTTCTATTTAAGCTAGGAGCCAGTTTTAAGTTGTTGCCGCACTCTTCTTTATACAATATTTTTAAATGTGTCAAACTAGCATATAATACAGCCTTTTCATCAAAACTATGGCCAGATTCTAAAAACTTCATGGGAGGAACAAAATATGTTTGATTTGTGTCATGATTTCAGCCAGTTGTTACGAACACTTTTCATACAATGTACAGTATCAAATAATAAAAAAAGTACATCACCTGAAGAACTTGGATTAGGTATTGATGGTTTAAGTTGACCTCCACAAAGTTTTTCATATGTCTTTCGGTTTACACGAAATTTTAATCTTTTATTTCGATTTAAACAACAAAAAAAAGCTTTTTAAATTAATTTTATTTATCAATTTATTTTATTTTATTTTATGAATTAAATACCTTTTTCGTGTAATACTTATTGTTTAAGTCTATGAAATTTGTCTATCAAAATTTGAAATGTTTAATTTATCAATGAAGATTTATATATTTTTGAACGCTTACAGTATTTAAGGCTTGTTGGAAAACAAAAACATTCAGCAGAGCCATGCATACTCAAAACTTAAATCTGCAATGAAGTGTAAATATAAATAATGCATATACTTCCTTTAAAAGAAAGTGTGGTGTAATACATTTTGCTATTTAATTTTTCACATTTAGTAAATATTTTTTCATAAGAAAGTTTGTCAAAGTGTTTTGCAAACTGTATATTGAGTTACAGGATCTCATGTTTTTTGCTTTTTCAAAATATAAAAAGATGCATTTTTAAATATTCATTATTGATATGTATTTTTTTAAATAAAAATGATATAATTCATATAGCTTATCTTACTTTATTTCACATATTGCAAACGATACTAATTGTTAATTCTTAGTTTCACAAAATAAATGGTAAATTTCAACACATGGTTTTCAAAAGAATTTTTTCTTCGAACTCTTCATATTTTTGTCAATATACTAACAAAATCTCAAGAATATTTAAGAGTTGATAAAACCTAAATTTTTCCATGTCCGAAAAGGTCTTAATCATTCTATACTTGTTTTTATTGTTAATTTGATATATTCTTCCTTAAGCACTATACATACATATTATTCTCCCTCCTGTGATAAGTATTATATTTCATCTAGTAAAACATAAATACTGTTAATTAGCTGTGTTTTTTTTTTTTTTTTAGAAATAAGTGTTAAGCTTTTAAGCAAATAACTTTTTTTAGATGAATAAATTAAAATGACACTTGATAATTATGAAAAGTAGTTGGATGTATGGATTATATAATAAAATAATTTCATAAAATTTGAGGCATAGCTTTTAAATAATTAAATATATTGATCTCAATACTTTTGCCATTATAGTCAAATCTCATTAAAATGTATATTGAAGGTGAATCACAGTATTATTTAATTCATCTGAATTGTGTTAATTCATTTTCTATTATATTATAATTATTAGTAAATGAAAGTGACATTTGTAACATATCTTTCCCCCTCAATTTGTGCTTTTATTATGTTTTTATAACTCCAAAATAGACTTCACAATCTGGTCAAATAACAGCTGAAGTTGGATAAATATGTTCTTAAAAAGATTCCTGCAGTTTAAAAGAAAAAAAAAATCTAAGGCATTTTTAAACTAATTAAAATGAAGTCCGTTAATATAAATAAAATATGATAAAATAAATTAAGATTTGCATTTTTTTTTTTTTTTTTTTTTTTTGTTATTTCCAAAGAATTTTAGTTAGCCAATAATATTCAAATGTCAACTTATTTTGGGGGGAAATTTTCAGTTTTCGTTTTATTCTAGCAATCGGAAGCAGAATAGATATCACTTGGAAAGAATTTTAGCACTCTGCAAATAATATTCAAACTCAAAATTCTTTGGGGATCAGAAGTTCGAATTTTCGTTTTATACTAACAATCGGATACACAAAGTATGCTTGAGTATTCTTAATAGTCTCTATTTTTTCTTGCATTCTTAATTTGCTATTTTTAAAATGTATATAGATATATATTTTATATCGGAATAAATTTACTCTTCAGAGTAAATTTCGTGAAAAATAAATATTTTCTATCAGGCAAATTTTTTCACTTTGTGAAAGGGATCGAATTTCAAAATTGTTCCAAATATAAACTCATAAAAGCAAGCAGAACAGATTCATCGTAGCAAAGCTTGTCGGACGGCCGGGGACCCGGGCTATGACGTCACGGATTTATGCTTTAGGCTTGATCCACTGCTCTAGGTGGCTTTGGCTATACCCCGGTGCACGTACCCCGTTTGCAACCACCTAGTTACAGTTTTGAATGCCAGTCAGTTTGAAAGACAATCAACCTGCTGGATTACATAATGTTAACATCTGAAAAATGGCACTGGGTGCAGTGGAAAAAAAAAAAAAAAAAACTTTGAAGTAGACAACATTTTCTTTCTTCAGATTTCGATCACACGTCTCACTAAGAGTATATTAATTACACTTAAGTCTAACTTGAGGTTAGGCTATTTTCGCTAGGAACTGTTGTAAAGTGCATTTTCAGTGAGTATAATTCGTTCTTTAAGAATACATTTTTAGTTCGTATATGACAAATACTCCAACCATACTTTCTAAATTAAAATGTTAAGTATTTGATCTTACCATAAAATATGTATGAGCAGTTACGTTTAACTTTGTATAATTCATGAGGAAGGTTTCACTGCTGTGGTGAAAAGGACATGCATTTAAGCCGTAGTTAAAAAAAATAGATTATAAAGGTCATTTACTTTTTGTTTTCATAAGAATTCTTTCTTTGATCACGTAGCACAGGAGTACGCTACCTCAGGGAAACCTTCTAAGAATTGGGCTTCAAATGTTAACTCCTCACAGTAGAGAGAAAGAAGAAGAATCTTCACCTCTGTTTTTCCAAAGTAGAAAGGCAAGGAATTAGGACTGGGCCGGCTCAACAGGGGTGAGAGTGTAGGCAATCGCCTGAGGCCCCCAGAGGGCCATTTATTTGCTATGACATTACATCGAGCTTGGTAGATGGTTACAATATATCCCGAAAAAAGAAGAGAAATAAAACTAATATGTACTAGCAGAGCTTGTAGTAACTTGCATAAGATATGATAGAAACGAAGCCCCGCTCTTGCGATTCGCATGGGGCAACGCACGCCCCTCGGACCGGCCCTGGTTAGGGTTGCGTCCCTAACCACTTTCCTTTCTACGTGTCCATTTCTGAAATTATTATCCAAAAAATTGTTGCATCCAAAAGAATCTTCGTGAACGAATCTCTGAAGATCGCTGGAAAACTGATACAGCCGTGAAAGGGTACAGTGGAGCTATCGTTAAGAGTTACAGTACGGACTTATCGAAGAATCCGCGTATTATTATTATCAGACTGAATGAAAACAACGACACTTTTCATAGGTGATATAAAAAGTTTTAGAAACAAACAGTCAGAAATTTGTGTTGTTCCTTCACAAACTGACTAAACAGGTTGCCCCAAAAAGGTGGTAACGAACCTCAATACTTTACGCATTAGAGAAAAGTGGGGAGTGTACATTGAAGAGAATGTTCAAAATGAGGTCGGAAATAAGACTCTCCGTTAAGAAAAAATTCGTCACGTTTATTTTCAAAAACTTAAACTTTTTTAATTTCTATACGATCCCCGTACAAAAATATTCCCAATTAGTAAAGTGTGCCCCGTGGAATGAGGTGATATGCCAAATTTTAGTCTTCATCATACAACATCGCAGAGATAACTTTAAAGAAAGATGATCCGGGACTATATAAGATTTTGAATGTAAACGTTTATTGATCAGAGGAAAAAAGTCTTCACGATTCTGCAGGATCCCTGAAATGCGATCATTCGGCGTGATTTTTTTCCGTCGAGAGCCATTGAAAAGTGGATTTAATTCAGCGTTATATTTATCTTTATATCTATGACACGTTTTAAGGTATTGTTCTCAAATTTTGTATGTCACATCATGAGTGTATGGGGCACATTTTCATAATTGGAAATTGTTTCTAAGGGGATAGCTTACAAATTTAAAAAGTGTAACTTTTTGAAAATTAACGAGAGGATTTTTTTTTATGGGGTCTTTTTTCCGACCTTGTTTTGAACTTTTTTTCCAATTTAAACTGTTCGATTATCTTTAATATATAAATAATTAAAGCCCGTTACCACATTTTTGAGAGACTCTGTATATACAGTCGATCCCACTAGCTGAAATATCGGTTGAAAGAATATCCAGCTTGAAGTATTAAATTTTCAAAGTGTTCACGAATAATGGAATCTCTCGATATTTTAATAATTTTTAATGGCAACTGGCTATTCCATTAAGCGCTCTCGAGTGCTTATGGATCCGCGATTAATGCATCTGAATGGAATTTACATTGGGAGTCAACAAATCTTATACATACTATACTCCTCATGCCAGATACGTGGTAAAAAAATAAAAATAAAAAATAACGAAGAAATCCTATTCTCTGCGCACTCATAAAATGCCAACTATAATGTCTAGCTATAACACATGAACGAAATACGGAACATATTTCAAATAATAGAAATGGTGTGTAAAAGAACATAAATTAGTCCAAAAATTAACTTCATGAATAGTTAATATTAGTATAGCAAACAGCTTAAACTGATTCCTGAGAGGTTTGTTCGAGGAAGCGTTCACTAAAAATGAACGTCATCGCTTATTTGAACACAGTTCACAGTCTGATTTAATAAGTAAAATAATATATATCCTGAGATTCAGAGAATTTTTATTATTTCAAATCTGTTGTGCTCATCAGTTGTGCACGCAAATTTTTTTACATTATATTAGAATACTTACTGATTATACGCAGATTTTTGTCGGTATGCGTCGATATTTAGCAACAAAAACCACACTCCTCAAAAAGAAATTACTTTTAACAACTATCTACATGGCAAAGCACCGATGTCAATTCAATACGGCTGTCGAGCTAAAGGTCTGGAGTTTTGGTAGGTTTTCTCCAGATGTAACGTGAATACGTGTTAGAACCCCTTACAAAGTCCTCATACATAGGCACCCCCCCTGGCAGATCGCCCTAGTGTAGCGTTGCCATAATCACACACAATTAAACGTAGTGAAATTTTATTGCTGAAAATCTCAACTATAACATATATTTTTTTTCAACTGGACAGCCCCATAATTTTAAAAACACAGCATTAAGCAACCGCACGTAGCGATACCGAAGCTGAACAAAGCTTTCTGTTGTTTTCTCAGCATCTTCAAAACGATCTGGACCCTCCGAGATCGGACTCTCTACATCAAAAGGCGCCATCTAACGGCTTTCAAATTTAGCTGCCAAAATTGTGGCTTTCGGCCACGGAAGCTTCCACTCCACAGAATATACCTCCGTGGTTGTACACAGCATCACCGGCAGGATTCTTGTAGCAGGCATCGTTCGTCGAGCCTATATAATAGAAACTGCTGTGTAATTTATCACTACCGCTCTTTCACAAAGCAGTGTACTTGAGGAAGCAGTAGCACAGACATGCGATGGCTCATGGAAAAATTAAAAAATTTATATAAAATTTTACTTTTTAAAAAATGTGGTGGTTTTATTTCATTCAGAATATTCTATGTATTTTAAATTAATAACAATTTCCTGTCAAATTTTTCAGCTTTAAATTTTCATATTTATTCCATTTTGTAACTGCATATTTAATAAGTTAAGTAAAATCTCCATTTATAAAGCTACACAGACCAAAAATAATGTATTTATTCAACTAGGATGTGCAGCAGTTATATAAATATATTGTGGGTAGAACATATTTGATATAATAAAAATTTTACGTAGGTAGACACATAATGTAATCAGGCCAGTAGAATAAAAGTCGCTAACATTGAAGGAAAAATGGGCATTTTTCATGAAATACTGATAACTCTTATTTACTGTGTAAAAATATTCAAGTAATTCAATCTTCTTCATTAGTTTTTTTTTCCCTGTGTGTAGGAATATTTTTTAAACCTCTACTTCAGCATATCTCTTTAAAATTACTTCACGTTGCTTGAGTTTTCCTCAATATTAAGATCACGCTTTATGCACGGGCAGCTCGCTGAAACCTGCTGAAGTTGGCGACTACGTTATGAGTAACAGCCCACAAAGAGACGTGCCCTAAATAATAACTACTACTAACGTTATGGCTCACAAAGTAAACAAGAATTGATTAGATCATAAAATAATAAATTTAACATAATTTATATGAGCAAGGACGGAAGTGATACATACGTTCTTCCCTCTAGACTCATCAATTGTAAGGCACATCAATGCTTAATAAAACGAAATGTGAACTACTATCATGTATCCATATGTATCCCATGGATAAGAAAATGGTGCGACTGTTCGTGCTTTTTGATGAAGTATTGTCAATTATAGCGCTAAAATAAATTTCCATAACTGAACCCAGCTTCATCTGCTTCCCTTGATTTTGCTTCGCTTATTGCTGCATCACTTCCCCTTGTTTTTACTGGAATGAAGTTCAGTGACTAGACCAGTGCGCGGACAAATGTCTTTCTGACTGCTTTTCAAGCATTGCTCCTTAATTTCAACGTATGCTTATGTGCATAACTACTGATGTGTCCTTAATACAATCAAGTAGTTATCGTCAAAGGATTCAGAGCGTAAGTTTTAGTTTAAAAAATAAGCTATCGTGTTTCATATAGTTTTCATTCCATTGGCAAGCAATTGGCGTTTATAGACATTGGCCACTCCAAAGCCAGAATTACTGCTCTCTATATTATGAAGGCGCCAGCGTGCTCTTCTATGAAGGGATGGACGAAATTAAACACAAGCCCATGCCAAGAATCAAACCCGGATTCGGTGTGTGGTAGAACGGCTCTCAAACCGCTATAGAATCCGGGCCTCAAATTTATATCGTTACAAAATCAAAATTACTCAAGGGAATTACTGGTCACAAAAAGTGTTTTGTTATACGTCGGCAGCTATGTTACATGAATCCTTTTAATTACAAGTTTTCTTTAAGCTTAAACAGAGCTTTGTGCCAGAAATGACATTACATTTCTTGGAATGCTATAAAAACATTAAAATACTTCAATATCTCAATAGATTTGGATGAATCATTGTTCCCCTCAGTGAGACAAGCAATTTACACACAAAATGATTTGCAAATAATTTTAATTTTACAATACGTTTCAAAGAGAAGAGCGAGGTTATACGGTATCTCCCGAAACACTGTAAAGTTTTTTTTAATGAAAACAAAGAGGATGCCTCATTTTCTGCAGGCACCTTTTTTAACTGAAAAATGTATGTTTTTTAGTCGTTTGATTTCCGTTCTTACTCTGCATGCTCTTAAATTAGCTGGTCAGGTAGGGGTACGTACAGGCTTAAGAACCCTTCTATCACGTCTCTCGTCCGGGTTCGAAATGCGGCATGAGCATGGATGTTAACTTGCCTGTCCCTTCATAAGGGGATAACGCTGGCCGCCCATTGGGTTTTTCCATTAATAAAATGGCCAGTATTTCGGGTCTTAGTAGTGGCAAATACTTGATGAGCAAGTGCCCACCCATTGGGGAAAAAATGTACTTAAATAATAAGAATTTTTCCTTTCGTGATGCCGGTGATAAATCAGATTTTATTTACTTCAGAATGTTTTTCTTTTAGCAATCCTTGAATCTTTTAAAACAACAACAGTGGGAAGTTGTTTTTTACTGCACAAAAACTGCAGTAGCACACGCAATATGAGGAGTGGGGGATATGCGTTTCAAGTCACTATAAAAAGTGAGGATATTCCCCGTTCGTTCCTGTCTGTAAAAAGATTCAAGTGACAAATTCGCAATACATATCTTGTTTTTGAGCTCGAATCTGCTAGAAAAAGAGAATCTTAACCATTAAAAAAAAGGGACGTGAGATCAAACAAGGAGTTAAGATTTAAAATTAAAAATAGAAAAAAATATGACGACCTCTGTTTGTTTTAGTTTTTCGATTCTCCAATGCGCAAGTCCGTGGCGCTATCAGGAAGCTGGGATGTCTTCTTTCACTTATTTTTTATTTTCCACCCCTTCTCTTTTTTTTATGTTTTTCCTTTTATAACTGTACTTACCTGTAATCTAACAGTGATAATTTCAATGAGGTGACAATTCTGATTTCCTCTTACTCTCTACCGGAGATAAGAGGTTTCGCTTCAGATGCTCCAAAACGTGTTCTATGTTATGTTATGGAATAAAAGAAGATATGTTATGACATAAAAGAAGATATATTGATGACTTAAAAGCTTCAGCTGTAGTAAGGCTTCTTCTTAGAGGGGACTGAATGGCGTCATTCGAGGAGTCGAGGAATTGGAACAGCTCACGTGGACACCAGAACCTTAATCAATGATTTAAAATTCTGGTGCCGTCCTTGTAGTAATTATTCTGAGTATATTTTAGATTTTTTTTTTGTGGTTTCTTTCGTTGTTGCTGTGAAGTTTTCTACTATATTAATTTGGGTCATTTTAAACTTCTTTCATGTGTGTGAGGTAAGGCAGAATTTTCCCAGTTCATGAATTGAGTTTCAAAAATGTGAGAAACCATTGTAGAATTGGAATTTATTCCATTCAGAACTGCACGCTAGCTAGAAAATAAACTTATACATTTTAATTGAAAGTTAGGCGATCAGCAGATCTGTGCAATTCCTGTGACAGAAAAACCATATGAGTAATTCATAATTCAGAGTAGAAGGAGATTCCATTATATTCGGAAGCGTGCGTGTTCATGTATACAGGGTGACTTAGAATTCTTATGAAATATTGGTGACAGAAAATTTCATGTGTAGCACAAGTCAACCCAGAACCCGTAGTCTATCTCAAATTGTTTCCCCACTATCCAGGATAGAATAAAAAAGTTCAAAAACTACAAAATGGCATCATATATATTATAATGTTCAGACTTGGTGGTGAATTACAAGCAACGAAACAATGAAAGAATGCAAAATGAAATATTTTCAAACATTTTTAAATGTTAATTCATTAAATAACCTTGGATACAATCAGTAAAATTTACAAAAAATTAGCCCGCTCTGATAGCATAAGAAAAGGCTTACACTGAACAATATCGATAACCTTGTTTAGAAGAAATATAACTTTTTCTTCGCTACAAACTACGAAATTTCTAGCTTCTAGAAAAAGTGGCTCCGCCTACGCGAATCATATGCACCCTTCAATTCAGTGTTTCAAGCTGTGGTGTTTCTAAATTTACTTGTTTTTAGTTTTAACTTCTGAAAAATTTTGTTGTAGAAGTTCTAGCAAAAGACTAAAGCAACTTTCTTTTGGGATTGAAAACCAAATACAAATAAATTCGGAAACCCCAGAACATCGAAAACTGATTTGGGCCACCACATGATTTGGGTAGGTAGAGCCAATCTTTCAAGAAACTAGAAATTTGGTGATCTGTTGCGATAAAAAACTTAAATTTCTTCTGAACAAAGCAATTGATATAGTTCACTGTAAGCTTTCTCGAAAGCCATTAGAATGGGTCAGTTTTCAATAAACTTTACAGAGAGTATATTGAGATTTAAGGAATTCACGTTTAAAAATGTTGGCAAATATTTAATTTCCCATTTTTACACTGTTTCATTGCTTGTAACTCGCCATCAGTACTAGATACAGAAATAACAATTGATGTCGTTTTATATATATTTTTTTCTGCTTTTTTCTAAATATGGGGTTGCTTTTTGTCAAGCGTGTTTTGAAAATTTAGAAATGAGGCCTTTACTAAGTTTTTGAACTTTTTCATTCTATTCGTAATAGTGGGACAACATTCTGGTTCGACATAGACGAGATGCATTTGAGTTCTACGGGGTTGATTTGGGTCCACCGGGTTGACCGGGTTGATTTGTGTTCCTATGTTCATTTGGGTTCTAGATTAACTACTCCATCACCCCTAAAATAATTTTCAAGAGTTCTGAATCAATCTATATACAGTGTGCATAATATGTGTAGACACTCGATTTAAGCTAGGGATAAGGGATGCGTTCCAAGAACTCACGTAAGTTAAAATTTCAACATCTCTTTCTTTCGATTGAGATTGTAATCATTATGTAAAAGTAGCAACATTATGAAATGCTTGCAAAAACACCTGCTAAATAAATTTCTCTTCTTCATTAAAAAACCTTTTAAGTTCGCATGTGTTCAAAGTATAGGCTCTTTAGAGAGGCCTCGGAACTAGTCGAGTTGTTAGGACGAAACACACATTTATTTCTTATAGCAGCAGTCGAGCAATCTTCAGTGCGCAATGGACAGATATTCACGATCAGTAAGTCAATAGATAACAGTCGGTGAAACAGAAGGATATCTTCAGGAACTAAAGTCCGCATATAAAAAGAGTATCCCTTAACAGGCATTCAGTGCACGACCAAAATCGCTTACTCTACAACGTGATGTATGAATGAATTTATTAGAAAATGCAATTAGCAGCTGTTAAAGGCAATATCAATTTTGCCCGAAACATTTCATAATAATGCATTTTATATAACTGAAAAACAAATGCTCTGCAACTGAAAATTAAAACTACCGGAACTATTGAAGAGTTTTATTTTATATAAAATTAAATACTTTGCAGTAGTAATCCGGAGTAGCCCATAAAACAGTTAACTTGCACAAGTTGTAGCAATTTTCCAAACTTGAGTTCGGGTTTCAGAGCGTAAAAGTGCCATGCACAGGTTTAAAACGGTTTGAGTGGACAAAAGACCCTTAAAGGCTGACTGAACAGTTAAGTGGCATGCTTGTAGTTATTATTCTATGCATGTTTTCGATTTTATGATGTTTTTCATTTCTTGTTAAGTTTTCTACTGCATTACTTTAGGTCCCTGTAAAGAACTTTCATGTGGTGCGAGGTAAGACAGAATTTTCTCAATTAGGAGTTGTTGATGAATAGTTTTATGCTTTATAAAAATGTGAAAAATCATTGTAGAATTGGAGTTTATTCCATTCACAACGGTATTCAGGTTTTTTTTTTTATAACCACACACGTTAGTTATTATTATTTTTTTGAAATAGCTGTCCTGGCCAATGCCTTGGAGGCATTGGCCACTACGAAGGCCGGAGTTGTTGGTCGCTTTATTATGGGGGCAACTAGTAGTTGAACGAACGTTGCCTCCTATGAAGGGACGGACACAATAACATCCACGCCCATCGGGGATCGAACGTCGACCGCCGGGAATTGAACCCTAAACCGTAGTACGGGGCTTTACACACCATACAATCCGATCGGCATCGTTTGTTAACACAAACTGATACATCTTTATGCAACGTTCGGAAGGCAGCAGATCTTCTGTGTAATATCTGTAACACCAAAAAACGGTTTTGCTCCACTGCGTACTTTATTACACAATTCTCTAAGACCTTTTGCAATGCGGTTCAAAATTATTCAACAAACGGAATGCTATAATGTGGCACAAAATGTCCAAAAGTTTAAAATGAATACATACATTGTACATACACTTATTTTTACGTAAACCTTTTTAAACATAATAATGGCCTACCTTCCATGCATTCATTGGAATATATAGTTGTAAAATTGGGGCTGTACTGAAGAAAAAAAATTAGCTACATTATAGAGCAAAAAAAGCATTCGGCCTGACAGCAGGAACGTGGTAAACACTTTGTGACTGGCCTGAATTTTTCGTACCTTTAAGTAAATAGTCCATTTAGTCCAGTCATTTGGTTAAAAAAAGGGGGTTACCTGGAAAGTTTTCCGGGAAATTTGAAAATGGGCAATTTTATAGATTTTTTTCTTTTTTTAAAATCGTGGTATCCCCAGTAGGCCTAATCCACGTGCATTTAACTAATGCAAAATTTAGCGCATTCTCCTTCGCTTCGCTGTTCTTGATGGACCAGCTGTTGCGTATTCATTGTCCTTAATACCGATCGAAATATCACAGTCCGAAATTTCTTCCACATCAGCCGCAATGGGATTATCAGTTTCGTCACAATCCTTTTCGTTCTAGATTTCCTCATACGTCTGCTCGAAAATAGTCTCCGATTCTTCTTCTTCATCGCTATCTTGTAATGGAACTTGCGAGTTATCACAGATACCATTGCAATTCGTGCATATAACGGAGCACTTTAACCCAGCCTTTCTGCATCCACAGGCTTTCTGATATCTCTTTCTGCATTTGTAGGAAATAAGTTCTAGATAAAGAGTCAATGATCCCAACTATGTCACAAAATAAATTTCTGGGCAGTGATGCAAACAAGAACTGCCTCATTGGAATGTTGAAGACAAAATTTAAAGCTGAAAACTTCATGGTCAGACAAGCCACGGAAGATGTGCAGATACGCTAATAATAAATACCGCAAAAACCATTTCATCGGCATTTGATTTCGTAATAGTTGTAGGCGAAGATGTAGATCTTTTTAGTCTTTTGACGGCTCTATCTACGCGCTCAAACATATGTATTCTCATAAGAGGAAAAGCAGTATCGCAACAAATATATTCAACAAAAAGTATCATAGATAAAACAGCCGCAGATCAAATTTCATTCTTTCATGCCTTCAGCGGCTGTGATACATCATCAGCATTATTTAATCAAGGAAAAATGAAATTTATTAATGTTCTCCGAAAAAAATCCAGATTTAAACGACGTTGTCCATGTATTCAAAAATCCGAATGCTGATCCAGAGATCATTGCTAAAGCTGGAGAACGCTTCCTTCTTGAATTATAGAGTTACAGTAATGTGTAGGCGAGGTATATCTTTAAACAACTAAGATATGCATCCTTCACAACATCAGCATGTAAAAATAAACTTAATATTGCGTCGCTACCACCAACAGAAGGAGCGACAAGACAACATTGGTTCCGAACCTATCCATCAGGTTCAGCAGTGGTATGGGAATAAACAAAATGCAGAGCGATGGGGGTGGAAAAGATACAAGGACGGGCTAATTCCTTTCACCATATTCAAGCCCCGAGCTCCGGAAAGCTTGTTAAAACTTATTTCTTGCAAATGAAGAAAGCGATGTCAGAAAGTCTGTGGATGCAGAAAGGCTGGATTAAAGTAAAGTGCTCCGTTATGCACGAATTGCAATATTACCTGTGGAACTCGCAAGTTCCATTACAAGATAGCGATGAAGAGAAAGAATCGGAGACTATTTTCGAGCAAACGTATGATGAAATCGAGAACGAAGAGGATTGCGATGAAACTGATAATCCCATTGCGGCTGATGTGAAAGAAATTTCCGACTGTGATATTTCGATCGGTATTAAAGACAATGAATTCGCAATAGCTGGTCCATCAAGAACAGCGAAGCGAAGGAGAATGCGCTAAATTTTGCATTAGTTAAATGCACGTGGATTAGGCCTACTGGGGGTACCACGATTTAAAAAAAAAAAAAAAAAAAAAAAACCCGCGCCGCGTGCTCTACCTCACAAGGTGGTGTGAAAATGAGTTTTTTGGCCAAAACGCATTCGGAACTTCATTTTGCGGCGCTCGTACGCCAAAACTTGATTTTACGAAAAAAAGGTTATTACATAAGTTGTAGGAAATTTTCCCTAGTTTCTTTTTTTGTAATTATTTTTTTCGTGAAATGAGTCGCAAAGGAGATATAATCAAAAAACTGCTTTTAGGCGCTATTTTTCGAATGTGGCGGCGCGAGCGGCAAAGATACGAGGGGGCAAAGTTGAAATTCGGAAACAGAACATCGAAATCTATAAAATTGCCCATTTTCAAAACTCCCGGAAAACTTTCCAGGTAAAACTACCAAATGACTGGACTAATTAGAGAGATAATCTTGAGGAGAATCTCATCTCATCTCATCTTAGAGGACAGACCACTCATCTTAGAGGAGAACCTTTGCAGCAAACTCGATTGTTCCGAACGAACCGTTGGCCGAGCTGCAGGATTACGGTATCCCAGAAGTAAACTGTAAAAGGCCCAAGGCGGTGTTAGTTTTGGATACCGCTTAGAAACTTACATCCATATGCACTTACTCTTGTGCAGTTGGTTCCTAAAATTTGTTTATATATTATATTTATTTATATCGTTATCTCATTTTTATCCTTATACACATTATTTATTTATTATTAAGATTGTTGATAAAATTGTTATTCTTGAATTGCCCATGACTTACAGGATTGCACATTTTATGCAGTTTAAAAAGAATTTTAAATTCCCAAACTTGGAAATCTAGTACTAGAATGCCTTGGCATTCCACACCATACAATTTTGCCATGTCATTTAAATGCATTGGCTAGTTCATAAAATTTTCTATATTCTAAAACAAAAAAATACTCTTCATGAAAGATGGTTAATAATATTCCAGAATGGTTGGCAAATATTGCTAAACATTACATTTACAGGACTTAAAACAGCCGTAAAGTAACAAATTTACCATGAATTCGCCTTCTTTCCCAGAAGAACCTTGCATCCAATATTTTAACAGAATAATTCTTAGACGTTGATGGAACTCAAATAACAATAGCAAAAAGAAAAAGTTGCACAGTTTCATCTAACTTGGAACGTAGTTTGCAGTGACATTACCTGTTTTGAATTTATTTTAATGTTTTCCTTTGTGCCCCGAAGAGGAATTTTTGATCTTATATCATAAGTTGCGAAAAACTTCGAAAAGATAACGCAGAATACATTCACTTTCTCTTTTCAGTCGAATGTCATCGTTTGCCGATAAAAGTATGTGTCGATAAAAGTATGGCTAGTAAAACGATGTGTGTGTGTGTTTGGGGAGATATTTAATTGTTTGTTTCACCAAGAATGCGTCACACATTATTGCATGTTTTTTGAGCTTTAAAAAATCAGACGCGCATTTAATATTGTATTTTCATGTATCAGGAAACACTAAAAAAATAAGTGCAGGAAAAATATGCTTAGTTTCAGAGGTGAAGATTCTTCTTCTTTTCGTCTGCCGTGCGGGGTGGGAGTGGATGTGTTAACTTGAGAAATTAGCATCCAAAAAATTGTAGCATCCAAAAGAATCTTCGTGAACGAATCTCTGAAGTTCGATAAAAAACTGATACATCCGTCCCTACTAGCAATTTTGCCCGGGTTACCACTGGCTACGTAGCCTGCCGATGGTGGCCCAAGCAAAATTGCTGGTAGGGGCGGAACGATACAATGGAGCCATCGTTCAGACTTTGCATGTATTTATCAGTATCATTACTATAAGAATGAATGAAAACAACGTCCCTTCTCCAAGGTGACATGAAAAGTGTTAGAAACAAACAATCAGAAATTTCTACTGTTCTTTCGCAAACTCTTACTATATATACAGAGGATCCCACTATTTGAAAGATCTATTAAAGGAATATCCCGTTTAATGTATTAAAAATTCAATGTAGTCAGGAATAATAGAATATCTCGATATTAGTATTATTTTTAATGGCAACTGGCTATTCCATGAAGCGCTCTCCTGACTGTAGTCAAGAAGTTCCGGAAATACTCTCCTCCTCATACCAGATACCTGGTATCCCCCCCCCCTCACACACACAACAAAAAAAAATGTTTTTAACATATCCGATTCTCTGGGTATACGTGAAATGTGACATCACGGTATTTTTTCGAAAATGCTCGTATGTGCATCTCGTGCAAATCGTCTTTCCCGGAGTAATGTTCTAACACAGAATTGTTTCACAAAAAAGGAAACGCCGTTGCAGAAAAGTTAAGATTATTTGAACAAGTATATGCAATTAAAGCAATGCTCAGATCGAAAGTTCTCAAATGGCAATAAAGTATGCGTTCTAACTTATGATTGTATTTTCTTACATTCTCTTCCGAGGCTGAGAGTCTGAGCCTAAATGTGAAGATACTCAGCTTAGTATTTTTGCTAAGCGTTGTGTAACGTCTGAGGCGTATACAGAGTACCAGACATGCAAAACACGAGCTTATTTAGATGCGTCCACACATTCTTGAGAGGTGAAGGTTAATCCCCGAATATAGATATATGTATATATATATATATATATATACATAAACCTAGCTTTTTCTAGGTTTTTTTTTAATGGGAAATACAACCGCTAACTTGAGAATGGTTTTCATTGTAATCAAAACTGCATTAAGTGAACTGAATAGAATTACAATAAGTGTTAATTTTTATAATTTTCCAGCCAACAATAAGGCAGTAAGAAATGTTGAAAAATTTGGGATTGAGGAGCCTTGTGGTTATTATCCAGTTACCGATAAAATAACCAAGCATGATCACATATTATGCGCAGTATTCAACTGTATTGTAATTCAACTACAATGCGTAGCAATAACGCGTGAGCGAAAGGCGGAACATACTTCAAATAATGGAAATTGTGCGTAGAACAAGATGAATTATTCCAAAATGGTACTAAATGAGTAGTTAAAATTAGTACAGAAAACAGCTTTAAATGAGAGTCATTGCTTATTTGGACAGAATTCACACTGATTTAATAAGTAAAATAATATATACACTAAGCTTCACAGAATTTTTATTATTAGCACTAAGGTGATATTTAAGGTGTGCAAGGTTAGGGGGGGGGGAGAGTAAAATGATGAAAAGTCTCACAAGGTTAGCAAATTTGGATAATTGTTTGCCAAGATTGCTGCCAAAAAATAACTTCGAGTAGTATAGTTAGAATATAACTGGCGAAGATTGTAAGTTAGTTTTAGAAGGTGATTTTAGTATAGATTTTAATTCCGAAGAAGGGTTTTATGGGAAAAGGAAGGAAAACACGGAACGCTCATGCATTCCAAACAGCAAACACTGATGCCCATTCCAAACAGCATTTAAAATGGTGAAGTATAGTTGGAATATGTCTGGCCAAGATTGTGAAACAGTTTCAGGCGGCGATTTTGAAATAGATTTCGATTCCAAATATGTGCTTTATGATACAATAAAGCGTTTACTCCTATTTTCGCGACAACCTAAAAAATCGCCGCATTTTTGCGAGCTTTGCAGTCTTGGGTCTCTAGGAGTTATAAACAAGTTTCAACGCTCCCAAAAGAACTAGATGAAAACTAAAGTGAACAAATTAGTGATAAAAGCACCAGTTAAGGAATTTGAAGACAATTTTAAAACTACATTAATTGGCAACCCAAAATAAAAATAAATAACTGAATGCTGTACTTGAAAGGTGTTTCCAAATCGCCATTTCAATTGTAAATGATGGTTTCCTAATAAATACGAAAAATCGTCATGGTAATTGCAGATGTTTCATTATCGCCACCTTGGCGAGAGTCAGGGAATTAAAGTAAGAATCAACCCAAGAAAGGCAAACACGGCACACTCATGGAATATGATGCACATTCGAAACGATATTTAAAACGGTGAAGTATAGTTGGAATATACTTGGCGAGGATTGTTAAGTAGTTTTAGTAGGCGATTTTAGGATAGATTTCGATTCCAAAGATGGGTTTTATGGAACAGGGAAGAAAAATACGCTACACTCATGAATAATGATACACTTTCCAACTTAATGGAATAAGGAAGAAAAATAGGGGCAACGCAGAAATTATGAAACGGTTTTAATAATTTCAGATGTTCTTCCTTTCTTTTTTTCAAATATGTTTTACTCATCAATTTTGTACGTCATTTTTCTAGACTGCTTACTGATTATGCATATTTGTGTGTGTGTGTGCGGGTGTGTGTGTGTGTGTGTCATTATACCTCCATACTTAGCAGCGAAAATTCACATTCTTAAAAAAGATATTACTGAAACAACTAGCAGTATAACAACAAACGCACCGATGTCAAAAATGTCGTCAATGAGGCATTAGTAACGTGACCATTTATTTTTTCCTTTAAAACGGGACATCTACTTTTTTGGAAATAGTGTATTTAGATCATTCCTCAAAACGGGACATCTACTGTTTTTAAGGATATAGTGTAGAGAGACTGAATTTACAGGTCTAGGTAACTTTTAATTGTCCAAAAAAAAAATGTTGTGCTAATGTTAATATCAAAATAAAAGGGAAAAAAAACTATGAAATACACATATACTATTAAAAATAGTGCAAGACGTACGTTTCGGGGGTGTAAGGGTTAGACCCTTCTTCGACTTCAAAAATACCATTCGACAGAAGGCACGAAGGTAGGGAAAGTGAGAAATGTAAACAAAAGAGGGCACACAGAAAAACAGAAGTTGTCAATCGGAAGGAAAAAATTCTTAGAAAACCAGAGTGCAAAGGGAAAATAATGTAGAGATCGGGGGAGTAGGAGGAATAAACAAAACAGGAACATGTATTTAAAAAAAGAAATTAAAGTTAAATAAATTGAAATAGTTGAGAAAAAAAGTACAAGCACAAAAATAATACATCCCCCGGTGTTTTTTCTTTTTTTTTTTTTGTCTCGATAGGGGAAGGCGGGAGGTCAGTTTTTTTAATTTTTTTTTTTTTTTTTACAGACACTGCCGTTGAATGATTTTAGAGTTTTATCGGCCTTTATTGAAATCGTTACCGTGGGTTGCTCTCTTCCTAAAAACGGGACATTACGGTGTCCCAAAGCTGTGCTCGGGGACAACGGGGCAAGCCACCTAAAAACGGGACTGTCCCGTTCAAAACGGAACGTATGGTCACCTTAGGCATTAGTATCAAAACCCGCATAACCCAATTCGCTGCAGCACCACACAACATGAGAGGGTAGATTCTTGTAACGTGTATCGTTCATGGAGTACACAGAAAAGAGAACTGCTTACACTACCGCTCTTTTACAAAGCAGTTTACTTGAATACATAGACTTATGAACACCACCGACGCCGAGTAGGAAAATATAAAATTCTATTTAAAATTTTACGTTTTAAAAAATGTGGTGGTTTTACTTCATATGGCGCACTTAATATGTGTAGTTTAATGTAGAAATTTACTGTAAAATGTTTCCGCTTTAAATTTTCCTATCTACTCCGTTTTGTAATTGCATATTTATCACGATACGTAAAATCTCGATTTATAGAACTACACAAACCGAAAATAACGTATGCATTCAACCATAACGGGCAGCAATGACATAAATATTTGATGGGTAGAATATATTTGAAATAATAAAAATTTTACATAGGTAGACATAAAATGTATTCTGGTCAGTGGCATAAAAGTCACTATCATTGAAGTAAAAAGAACATTTTTCAGTCTTATTTACTAAGTAAAACTGTTCGAGTAATTCTATCTTCTTCATTAGTTTTTCCTATATATCTAGGAATACATTTAAAATGTGTGCTTCAGCATATCTCTAAAATTACTTCAAAATACTTGGGTTTTTCTCAATGTTAAGTTCACGCTTTATCTACAGCTCGCTGAAATCTGATGGAGTACGGCATTAAGTTAATAGTAACAGCCCACAAAGATGTGTGTATTAAATAATAACTACTACTAACGGAATGGCTAACTAAGTAAAATAGAATAAAGCAGATCATAAAATAAATTTAAAATAACTTAATGGTCAAGGCCGAGAGTGACGCATGTCTTCTCCTCTCTCGACGCATCACTTCTATGACATATCATTCTTTTTTGAGTAAAACAAAATGCGAACAACTGTCTTGTATCCTATTACGTAATAATAAAATTGTCCGACTGTTACTGCTTTTGACGATGTATTCTCATTTTTAGCAAGAAAATAACCAAATACCAATATAAGAACGAGGTTTTAGGGTACCTCCTGATACACGGTATATATTATATATATTTGTGAAAAGAAAAACAGGATACCTCAATTTCTGCATTCACCTTTTTTAATCGAAAAACTATGTTTTTTAGTCGTTTCGTTTCCGTTCTTATAGTGGATGTTCTTAAATAATAAAACTTTTTCCTTTGTCTATGCCGGTGACATTTCATACTTGATTTATTTCAGAATGTTTTTCTTTTAGCAGTGTAAGAATATATAAAAAACAACAACAGAGTATTCTGATCGATGGTATAAAAGTCACTATCATTGAAGTAAAAAGAGCATTTTTCAGTCTTATTTACTAAGTAAAACTGTTACCGCTTTCACAGTTTTTCACTGAAGCTGAAGGCAGTAGACTACACAATAGGAGGAGTGGGCGATATGTATTTTAAGTCACTGTGAAAAACGCGGATTTCCCCCTTTCGTTCCTGTCTGTAAAAAGAAGAAAGCGAGAAATTTTCAATATCTATCTTGTTTTTGAGCTCGAATCTGCTCAAAAAAGAGAATCTTGATCTTTTTTTTAAATTAGAGATGTGAGATCAAATCAGGAGTTAAGATTGTGAATTAAAAACAGAAGTAGGACGAACCCTCTGTTTGTTTTGGTTTTTTGAAAAAGTGAAAGTACCCAAGTACTGGCCAAGCCGGTGCTACTTCACTTCCGTGTTCTTATGGGAAAGGAGTTTAGGAACTAGTTCACTCCGGGACTACCGCAAGTATTTTAAATATTTTATTTAACAGAATTTGTAGGCGTGATTTTCAGTGGAAACGTGAGACGGTGGATAGAACTTTATATCTCAGTGGATGAAAATCTTGATATATAAATTTTATAGTATTGGAAATTAAATCGAGTTTGAGGATGTTTTTTAACATAAATGAAGAGTGAACGATGTTTCTTTTCTTTTTTTTATAGGTGGGAGGCATCGAAATATTGGTTTCCTAAACAAAGTTGTGTGGACATCATTTCTTCCTAAGCTCCTCTCCTCTCGATGCCACTCCTATGATGATTACCTAAATTGATTCCTGATTTTGAAGATCTATTCTTTTACTTAATAATGCTACGCTGATATTACAAAGAAATTTTAGAATTTCAAATCAATTCACGGCAATAATCATTGAGTCTGAATTCCACTGTAATTAAGTAACCTCTGCATGAAAGTAAAAAAAAAAAACCTTCCACTATTTATAAGAAGAAATAAGTTGCACACTCAAATATCAACTTTGCTTTTAACGTAAAGACATATTCTTACATGCACATAGCTAATTTTATATCAGTCAGCAGAATCGCTGAAGTAAGTGAGTAATATCCAAAAGAGGTGAAAAATTGATACCTTGAAATATACGCTTCCCTCCAGTATTTTCTGTTCGAAGTATGTATGCGTGCACGAGAAATTTTTATTTATTGTCCTCCATTCAGAGCAGCAGTAACGCAATTCTCCACGTTAGCGGAAGTTATATATATTTATATAATTGGCAAGAACTTTGGAATATAACTCACCACTTTTTGCAAAGAGCAATTTTTCTCCTAGTTAAAACTAAAGGGTCCAACTTTAATTTATTAGTGGTAAGTCAACAATGTACGTTTAATAATAATGTTCAATACAAGGTCGGAAAAAAGGCTACATTGGAAGATTTCCTTGTTACATTTTTTTTTAAAATAACAAATTTTTATTTTTCCGTGAACGCCGTAAAAAACAAAAACAAAAAAAAAAAAACCATCCATCAGTCATGAAATGTCTCAGAGGTTTCTTTAAACAAAGATGAAAGATGATCAGGGACTATACATGATTTAGAAAGTAAGCCTTTATTGCTAGAATAGAAAAAATAATTTTCTTTCGTAATTTCTGTACGACCCCTGAAATGCGATCATTCGACGTGATTTTTTTTTACATTTGGGTTCTGTCAGCATACATTTGTCTTCATATCTCTTACATTTTTTAGAATATAATTCTCAAATTTTGTACTCTACGTCATGAGTGTATGCGTCACATTTTACTCATTGGATTTTTTTTTTTATATACGGGAGTCGTATACAGATTTTAAAAGTGTAACTTTTTGAAAATTAACGAGAGGAATTTTAATTAAGGGAGTCTTATTTCCGATCTTATTTTAAACCTTTTTTTTTAATTTATACCCACCAATTTTGCCCACATATATTTAATGGATAGAGAATTAAAATTCGTTTTCAAATTTTTGGAATACCCTGTATATTACATTAAACAAATTCACCGACTTACTTGAACTCTTGCACATATAGTACAGGTTACAGAATTTGCGCATATAGAACACGTTGCAGTGTTTTAAAATCCTAAAGTCCCCCCTCCCCGCGCCTACTATTCCGAGATTTTTCGATTTTTTCAGCTCCAGAAATCTTCTTCGACATTTCGACAGTGTAGTCGTGAATCAAATTGGAATTTTTTTACGATTTTAGTACTTCATGAAGTAGTTTATTTAGGTGGAAGGACAGTTTACATAATATTTATGGTAAAAAATGGATTTTAATTTTTTTTATCGCGCCAGGGATAAATTTATGTGCCGGCTGGTGATCAATGTATCGACTAAATTAAATAACTATAAAAGTGGGGGATGAAATATTAAGTTACGTAAAATAACTAGTACCTATAATTTGAAAGTTTCGAATTTTTTTCTGTAAAATCACTCTCCAACATTGTTTGCAATTTGCAGGGTTGTTTTGTTGCCCCTCCCTCCAGTTCTCCTTTTCCACCCACTCAACCACCAATAAAAAATCGTCACCAAAACAACAAAGATTTTTTTAGCAAAGCTTTAAAAAGGTTGCTGGATCTGTTCATTCTTTTGTATAATATATTATACCTGTATATCAAACCCTATATATTGCATTAAACAAATTCACCGACTGGCTCGAAAGTTTGCATACTTTTACAGAGTTGACCGTTGGCCATTTTACAATCCAAAAACCTCCATCCGGTCCCATATTTTTCGAATTTTTTCTAGCTCCAGAAAGCCTCTTAGACGTGATAGAGAGTAGTAGTGAATAAAGTGAGAAATATTTTACGATTTTAGTACTTTATAAAATGCAAGGTGCAAGTACTGTTTAGAGTATATTTATGTAAAAAATTTAAATCATTTTTTATGGGGGTGAGGGATTTTATTCATAAATGTATGTGCCGACGGGTGATCAATATATCGATTAAATTTTTAAAATATATAAATGAAGGATAAAATTTTAAGTTACAGAAAATAACTATTACGTAAAATTTCAGAAATCGGAAATTGTTTCTGTAAAATCACTCTCCAACAGTAAAAGGGTTAAGGGCCTGCAGTTTGTAATTTGCAGGGTTATTTTCTTGCCCCTCTCTCCAGTCCTCCTTTCCCACCCACTCAACCACCAATGAAAATTCGTCAACAATTGGTTATTCGTTAAAAACAAGACAGCAATTTTTTTGCGCGGATTGAAAAAGGTTGCTGGATCTGTTTATTTCCTTAGTAAAGTTCCCCCCCCCCCCGCCAATGAGCGGGCACTTGTTTATCAAGATTTTTTTCAGTAGTAAGGTCCGAATTACTTAGACATTTTATCATAGGAGCACGCAGTGTGAGACCAGCGTTACCTCCTATGAAGGGAAGGACAAATTAAAATCCATTCCCGACCTAGGATTCGAACCCGATACCCGGGGCATGATAGAGTGGTTCTTAAGCCACTACACCACCTTGGCGGTCACCCCTAGGCATGTTTTTGGAGCCAAATTTGTAATAATTTCCCAGAAAAGTTGCTAAGCTTGGGGATATTTTACTAATGGGGCCTGTAATATTTGTTTCCCTGCATTAATATTACGCAGTAGCCTACTGTTAACTCAATTACTTTTAAATTACGCGATCAAATTGGGGTTTGATCTGAATCATTCCGAAGATGGTTCCCACTGGAATTTTCTAGGAACGATGGCATGAACTATAAAAGAGCAGTGTTGCCCCTGAGCAGAGATAGTTGTGATCGAACGCTCGTGAAGTTCACTGCATTATACTGTGAAGTGCTCTGTTGTAAGAAAAATTTAATTTGCTATTTTAAGCTTGTTTTTAGAAGCCTGTGTCTGAATGCAATTAGTGAATAATTTATTGTTATATGCTGAGGAATAGATGTCAATTTTCCTCGAGAGTTTCTACTGAATTTTAGCCTATGGAAGTGTTTTATTTTGTGTGAGAAATACACCATCTAAGGAAGCTTCTGTGATAGACTGCCTATTTAAAGGAAGTTACTGGCTGATAATACCTGTGATTGGTTTGTGTATTTAAGGCAACGCTGCACTTTGGCGATCTGCCTAGGAATGGTGGTGCTTCGGTCGTAGGAATTACTAAGGGGTTCTAATGCGTATTCAAGTTAAATCTGGAGAACACCGACCAAAATTTCAGACCATTAGATCAACAGCCGTGGGATGGACCCCGAACACCGGACCTTCTCACTTCAGCCGTCTACCATTTTGAGTGACTTATCCACTCGGCCGTGGTAAGGCTAGATAACATCTGTGAATTTTATACAGTAGATTATTCGACGAAGTTCTACAAAAATAAAATTTGTGTTCCATCCTGATAAGTGGACTTTACTATGTACTTTACTACTTTAGTTTGCTATGCATTTTACCTGTATTATTAATTTGTTTTTAGAATACATTGTTATATTAATACTTTGCTATATTAATACTGTGTTATGTTACTACTTTTTTCTTTCATTATTTCTTTTTCTAAGAACGTAATGAACTATTGTAAAGTAAAAAGTACGTAAAAATTGAAAAAAAGTGTAATGTAAAAATGGAATTGTTGAATGAAACCCTTCGAGTACATTAATTCAGCTAACTTATACGGTGAGCTCTGCCCTGAAGAATTAAACTGCCAAGTGAACTGTTTACTAGAACTTTCGATATACACTGCACTTTTGAACGACGAACCTGAGAACTAAGCAGAGCTTTCTGGCACAATATGAATTAGGAGTGTATTAAAACGAAATATAAAAGCGAAAACCTGAACAAAGCTTCACTGTTCCTAAGAAGGTGTTTTCACAATTAGAAAGACAAAAAGCTTATAAACATATAAATTAAGGTGTATTTATTAACTCTCAATTGGCAGAAAAGCGTTTCCACCATAGACTGGACATTTAATTTGAAGTAAACTCAGCACCGTTAATGTTTATCCCCTTCTCCGATTCAAGAGGTTTAGTGTTACTGCTTTTTGATAATGCGCAAACTTCTGAGTCAAAAAAGTATGATAATTGACGTATTTTCCGATTTAATGTGTATACTTGGTCACCGAGTTTAAATCTGCATTCTTTCTGTTTTTTTTTTAATAGAAAAACTTATTGCTAAAGTAAGAGAAACTTAATTTTAAAATATTTTGGACTGATAGTGGTATCAATATTTACCAGAAAAATCTTACAGTAGTGTTTTAAAAATACTTGAAAAACAAATGTTTTGGAATGATACTAAAACAACCGTAAATATTAGAAAGAATTATTTTATATATTTTAGAAAATGTTATGGTTCAGTATCAAGTTATTTTAATTGTCTATTTTTATTCATGTACGCTTTTTGCGCAGGCCAGAAGCAAACTCTGGAATAGCATTCGCGAGCGTATTAGTGCCAAGCTAAAGGTTGAAACGGCTTTCGGGGACAGCAGAACCTCAATGGCTGATTTAGCATATAGGTGACATGCTTGTTAATTTTCTGAGCATGTTTTAGATTTTATCATGTTTTTCATTTGTTTCTTTGAATTTTTCTACTGCATTACTTTAGGTCTCATGGGTGTGAGGTAAGGCAGAATTTTCCCAACTATGAACTGTTGATGAATTGAGTTTTAGGCTTTTTAAAAATTCGAAAAAACATTAAAGAATTGGAGTTTATTCCATTGAGAACGGCGTGATAGTTAGAACATAAACTCATGCATCTAATGGCAAGTTAGGCGGTCAGCAGATCTATATAATTCCTGTAACACAAAATGCCATATGAGAAGAACAATTGATCATTGGTAAATTCATAATCCAGACTTGAAAGGAGACAAAATCCATTAAATTTGAAGGCGTGCGTGTTCATGAATACAGGGTGCTTAGAACTTTTGTGAAAAATTGGTGATAGAAAAGTTCTGTATTCCAAGTCAACGCAGCACCCCTGGACTAACTCCAACTGTTTTCCCATTATCAGGGATAGAATGAAAAAAATCAAAATGTTAGTAAAGCACTCATTTCAAAAGTTTCTAAACATGCTAGACGAGTGTAACATTATATTTAGAAAGAACTGTAGAAATCCTACAAAATAACATCATATGTATTGTAATATCCAGATTTCATGTTACATTACAAGTAATGAAACAGTCGGAAAATGCAAAATGAAATATCTGCTAACATATTTAAACGTTAATTCCTTAAATAAAGTTCGATACAATTAGTAAAGTTTACTAAAAACTGATTCGTTCTGATAGCATATAAAAAAAGTTTAGAGTGAACTATATCGTTTGCCTTGTTTAGAAGAAACTAAAACTTTTTTTTCTCTACAAATAGCAAAATTTCTACTTTCTTGAAAAAGTGGCTCCTTCCACTCGTATCATATTCACGCCTGGAATCAGTTTTTCATATTCTGATGGTTCTAAATTTACCTGTTTTTTAATTTCCAAAATATTTTGCTCTTGAAGTTCTGGCAAAGCACTAAAGCCATTTTTTTGGGATTGAAAACTAAAAATGAATAAATTTGGAATTTTCAGAGTTTATAAAACTTATTTAGGCTGCTTCCACATGATATGGGTGGGTGGAGCCACTTTTTCAAGAATCTAGAAATTTAGAAATCTGTAGGGAAGAAAAATTTAAATTTCTTCTGAACAGGGCAATCGATATAGTTCACTGTAAGCTTTCTAAAACACTATCAGAATGGGTCAATTTTCAGTCAACTTTACTGATTGTGTCTTGGGTGGTATTTAAAGAATTAGCGTCATTTCATTTTAAATTGTTTGCAACTCACTATGAATACTACATACTGTAATATGATTCACGTTGTTTTATTTTTTTTCTGCTTTTTTCTAAGTATGTCATTATTTTTCGTCTAGCGTGTTTGGAAACTTCAGAAATGAAAGCTTTACCAAGTTTCTTGAAATTTTTCTTTCTATCCGTGATAGCCGGAAAACAGTCGGAGGTAGAACAAGGTTCTATGTTGATTTGCACTCAACATTGACTCTTCTATCACCCCTAAAATATATTAAAAGAGTTCTGAATCATCATGTTGACTAAGCGAGGGATATGTTCCAACAACTCACGTAAGTAAAAATTTCAACATTTCTTTCTTTCAATTGAGATTGCAATAATTATGTAAAAGTAGCAGCATTATGAAATGCTTGCAAAAGCTCCTGCTAGATGTATTTATCTTCTTCATTAAAAAACTTAACGTCCTGTTGAAAGTACAGAGGTGTTTAGAGCCCTAGGAACTAGTCGAGTTGCTAGGACAAAACACACATTTCTTTCTTCTAGAAACAGTCGAACAATCTTCAGTGTGCAATGAACAGATATTCACAATCCGTAAGTACATGGATAATAGTCGGCCAAACAGAAGGACATCCCCAGAAACTGCAAATCGCATATAAAAAGAACATTTCATAACTAAAACTGAGTGCACGACCAAAAACTCGATTGTTCCAAAGCGTTCTCTACTGCACACTTCACTAAAAGCTTTTATGATACGGCTCAAAATTAATCAACTCAAAATTAAAACTTTAAAATTATTACGTATATTGTACATACACTTATTTTTATGCACACCTTTTTAAACGTAAGAAAGACGTCCCTTCCATAGAATGATGCACGATGAGTGGCCGAGCGAATAACTCTCTCAACTAGGAGACCGGAAATGCCTTCTTCTAACCCAGGTCACGCCCGTTGACCTAGCCAATCGGAGTCTTCCTTGGTTTTCTCCGGAACTTCACGTAAATACAACTCAACGTGTTAGTACCCCTTAGAAAAGACCTCCACAAAGGGCACTTTCCTTTGGCCTAGATCCCTCTTGTAGATTATCGACCGAGCTCCCAGAATAAAATTTAGATCAAATTCAAAGAATCATCACTGGTTTTGTCGCCCTCTGTATGCCCGTACCCGTCCCCCGTTTGCAACCACCTAGTTACAGTTTTGAATGCCAGTCAGTCAAAGGACAGGAAGTCGTCCTGCTGCATTAGATAATGTTGAAGTCTGAAAAATGACACTTGAGTGCAGTGAAAAAAAAAAGAAACCTTTCAAGTAGACAACATTTTCTTTCTTCATACTTAAAATGTTGGATACTAGTACAGACATATAGCTACCAGCATTTTTTTTAATATAACCAATCACTCTTCTTTGTAATTAGCATACATTTCAAGTATTTATAGTGTTGCGGAATTACTCTGTTACTCCTGGGGTTCGTCGTTCTAAAGTCCAGTTGGTGTAAAAAGTTCAAGTAAAAAGTCACTTCTCAGGATTGAACACAAACTTTATTGCTTCTAGAACTTCGTCGAACAATCAGCTGTACAGAATTCACAAGCACAATCTAGCAGTAACGTGCTTTTAACAATCCGCTTAGATCAGAAGTTCTCACAAATTCTGTATTTCTTACACAAAAATAAGTCACTTTCACAGGCAAAAATTCAGTGGAAATATTCAAGGGATATCGTACACAATCCCTTAAGACACAGCAATGAAGAATTTACACACAGCACTTTAAAAACAGCTTCATAAAGCAAGCTAAAACACAGCTTCTATTGCACTATCAATTCACAAAGCAAGCGTACTCTCCTTGGGAGAGCTCTTCACACACTGAGCGTTCAACTCGCACGCTCAGTGTGAGTTGGTGCGACGCGCGCTTCTATAAATAGCCGACGCAGAAGGTACAAGAAGTTTCCAGAAAAGTCTATTTCTCAAAGGTTCTACATAAAGCGTGGATTTTGATTACGTCATAGAAGAGAAATGTTAGGTTGTTATGCGTTTTTAATGCAGGAAAACCAACTTCCAGGCCCCATTGGTTAAATCGCACCAAATGACCAAAATGTCGCCAAGCTTAGCGAATTTTGGCGAAATATCGCCAAATTTGGCGCCAAAAATAAGTCCCCAAAGGTGAAGAGATCTGGACCAATAGGACCCTGGGACCAATATTTCTCGAGATTTCTAGAAGCCCCATAGAAAAGCATATGGGAAAGCGAAACCTCCGTATCTCTGGTTCTAATTGGCCGATTTTGATGCAACAAAAAGCAAAGTTTATCTATTTGAAGCGTAGAATACGAATTTTAAACCATTTTAAGCCCCAGAGCAGCGGGTTACCCTGAAAATTCGTAACAATAGGAATGTTATTTAAATGAATTGGTGAGTTCAGTAAATTTGCTATATTCTAAAACAAACATTAATGTTTACGGAAAGTTGTTAATTACATTTCAGAAGGGTTGGCAAATAAAGGTATACATCACAGGACATTTACATGGCTTAAAACATCAGTAAGATAACAAACTTTCCATGTATTCGCTTTCTTTCCCAGAAGAACTTTCCATCAGATATTTCAATAGAATAATTCTTTGAAGTTCATGGAATTCAAATAACATTATTAAAAAAAGAAGTTTCATAGTATCATCTCAACTTGGAACGTAGTTTGAAATGTTATTAGCTCTCTTGAATTTTGTTTAATGTTTTCCTGTGTGCCCCTAAGAGGACGTCTTGATCGTAAATCATTATAAGTTGCGGAAAGCTTCGAAAAGGTGTCACAGAAGATTTAGAGATTTGAACAGTGTTTTCCTTCTCAGAATTGTAAATATTCAACAAAATAATGTATTTGCTTATTTAATATATAAGTATTGAATATTTAAAATCAGTTTCAGTTCGCAGTTTTATTTTCGTGTGTCAGAAATTTATTTTTATTTAATTACACATTATTTTAATGATCCAAATTTTAATTTTTCGTCCATCTTTACGAAATTAATTTACGTGTTTGTTATTGTGAAATCAAATTTATTGTCAAACATTTTAATGTATGTTTATGAATTCTTGTTGAGCATATTTTTATTTTAAATATGCCGTAATGTTTATAGTAAGTTGAATGTAAATTGTACAATTTTCTAAAAAAAAAAAATTTAAATTATGCTCAGCCCTTTCCAAAACTAATGTAGAAAAACAAAAAACTATATTTTCGAATTCATATGGAATATTTCAATTCCAAGTATGAATGGATTTGCCACAAAGTATCAAGTAACTTAGATCTACCCCTTACCGCCAACCCCATAACAACATGCTCGATAGTCCACCCAAATTGAAGTTTAAATTTACAGCATGACAAAAATTGAAAAATATTGATTCGTTTATTTTATTATATTAGGATGAAAGAACATTATTCTAATAGTAAATAAACGCACTAACTGAGAAAGCTTAAAGTACAGACAAAAGTAACAAAGATGAAATAACAGCTTTCATTCGTTCAGTTTTTACTCTAGCTTGAGTGTTTTCGCTTGCTGTTTCCGTAAAACGACACGCAGTTGCATAAAACACAGAAGCGTACGGCAAGTTACCATTCGGAAACTCAAGGGAGGGATTTAACCTTCAGTTTTCAGTTTCTACCGTTATTTGTAAGTTGCCTGCGTCCGTAGATGTTGACCTGTTAACTATTTCTATTTGCTTTCTATTAATCGCTTTTTAATAAAGTCTCAATTTGTTTTAATAACATTGTAGTTTAAAATAGATGTCAGTGGCGTGCCAAGGGGGGGGGGCGGTCCGCCCCGGGTACCAGAGCAAAGGGGGTTTCATTTTCGTACATTTGTACAAATCGTAAAAGTGTTTTCATTTACCAATTATTTTTTTTTCACGTGACATATACAAGGGTGCTGCAAGTGCGTGCACCCCCCCCCCCTGCTTGGGTTTTGAAAAACAGATACTGAAAGCGGAAATAGAAGTAAATTCATTTTTTAAAAATGTCTTTATTTGAACTTAAGTTCCTTTTTTTCACCCCCTTCCACCGAATGAAATCCTGCCGGTGCCCTTGGACATGGATACACCAGTGTCTCAGGGAAATCGGGGGGGGGGGCAGGAGGGCGATAGGGTGCTATCACATCATACTTATAAACACATTTTACTTCCGCTTCGCTCGCTTCACTCAAATAATAAAATGGTGACTATGCTGATGCTAGGAGAAAAAAGGCGTTTCTACGAATTATGCAATAAATAATTTAAACTATGTAACCGATGTAAATCGGCAGTCTATTATTATTAACTTGAAGAAGAGGGTGCTGAAAGACTGCGCAACGAAATAACTTCGGGTGCAATAAAAATTACACAAACTGTACATTTTGTATGTTCTTGTGAGTTCTCTATTGTAGTAGTGTAGTATAGTATATCTGTGAAGGGGTGTCAAAGTGGAAGAAATATCTCACATATCCTCCCAGGCGACGGTACTCATCAAAAGGTCAAATGATCTACAATTTAATTTGGCATCAGAATGATTTACTTGAGCCGTTAAAGAGCTTTTTAAGGTATGCTTTAGTGTGTGTAAGTGCCAACGGCGTCGCTAAAATCTTAGGCAAGGGAGCAAAAAGGGGTGCGAGGCCAAAATTGAGAGCAGTAAAATAATACACGTCATTTTGTATACTATTTACGTTAGTATACACAAGTTGTCATTTTAGGAAAAATCACAAAAATGACGATTACTCAAAAAGTTGATGTAGAATTTAATGAAACTGACCCACAGTGTACAATAGATAGTAGGCATTAAAATAACACGAAAAGAAATTGACACGCACTTATGGTGTTATAAATTTTAGCACATGAATAAAATCAACAAATTGGACATGTCAGTTTGGTTTAGGAAAAGTAACTTCAATATAGAATATGATCCCCTTTAGAAGCAATACAGCATTTACAGCGATGCGTGATGCGTGATGCAATTATGCGATCTATCAGTATCGTTGGAAGGGAGAGCCAGTTGCTCTTGCAAAGCAGTTGCAAGCGTGGCAAGGGACTACAGAGGAGGATTGAGAGCGGCTATGCGTCTTCCTGAAACATCCCAGACATGCTCAATAGGATTTAGATCAGGTGATCGAGTTGGCCACTCCATGTGCTGAATTGCTTGCTGCTAGATAATGATCTACGGTGCGAGTCATGCGCGGTTTAGCATTGTCATCCTGAAGCAGGAAATCATCCGGCAGAAGGACACACATAAACATTAAAGATGCCAACTTTATTAGTCAGAGATTCCACGGTTTCACCTAGAAAAAGATGGAGGTCTGTGCGTCCACCCAAAGAGATTCCACTCCAAACACAGACACTGCCTTCTGCATATGCATCTATGGATGAAAACGGATACCAGGTTCTCTCCAAATCAAACAACGCCTACTATAGCTTTGGGTCTCCACGGTGGCCCAGTCGGTTTAAGCTCGGTACCCATCAGAACACAGAAAGTGAAGTAGATCCCACTCTGGTCGGTTCTTGGGAGAGTGATGACCTGTCTCGCCTGAACTGCTGTTAGGACCGTGTACACTAATGGGAGTTAGTGCACGTAAAATCCGTTCGTGGCTCCAAAGTCTCCTATGTTCTCAATTATACCTCTGGGGGTGTCAATCCGGTTGTACGCCCCTCATTCGGAATTCGGTTAAAAATTAGGGAGGTGTCTCCTCGGGTAGGGTGCATAGCCGTAAACCCGAAATGGGTCGGCTCCCTGCTGTGTGTAAGTGTAGCAAACAAACAAGCAAACCAACTATCGCTTTGGAGACTAAACTTGGAATCATCCGTAAAGAGAACAGCTCGCAATTGATTAGCCGTCCAATGGACATGTTGTGCGCCCACTTCAAATGATCCCTTCTGTGGCGTGATGTGAGTGGCACGCAAATGTCTGGTCACAACGCGTACAGACTACCTTCGTGAAGCCTTCTACGCACGGTTGACGTTGACAGTAACCTTATGACGGCTGCAACAAAGGAGAATTTGAGTTAAATAGGAGTTGTGTTCGATTCCTTCGTGTGCATAATAACAAATATCGATTCCGGCGCTGGTCGTAATAGTTGGCCGCCCTTGACTGAACTTTCTAGATGCCTGAGGTGTAATTAGAAATTGTTGCGTAATCAATAAACCACTGAATAACTGGCATTTAGCCTTCTAGCTGCTTCCGTCTTATTTTGTCTTGCTTCCACTTCTAGACTCCCAAAAGCTCTTCATTGCAGTTCTTTGGGCAAATGATGTCAGGAAGGCATTGCTATGAATTCGCTCACCTCCGATTTCTTGCCTTACAGTCACAGCAAAAATTGCAGGCTTGATCTCAAACTTGGAGTGTTTTGTTCCTAGTAAATTATTTCTTCCCTAATTTGCATATTGCAGCCATTCTCTCTTTCAGCAGCAGCTTGACAACTTATTCCTATTTCATACAGATTGGCTGATTTTTGAGCGAGTTATCGCTATTTTTGTGATTTTTCCTTGTATTTGGAAACTAGTGTAATTAAAACGCATTACTTCCATTTTGAATCGAAGTTACGTTGTTTGAAAATCATTCGGAATAAAAAAATATTTGGAGCAACGAGACAATATAATCATTTTACTGTATAGTAAACTAGCGAAGTGCCATTTATTTCCACAAGGAGACTTTTAAAATTTATTTAATTTTTCAAGTTTAATTTTATGCATCTTGTATACCGAGCCATGATACCAAACTGAGCTCAAGTTTAGTAACAACCTAGCATCCTTTCATTTAATTAAGTCCAGCCGTGAAAGTGTGATAAACAAATGAAATTTTTAAAAACAATAATCTATAACTCAAAATAAGTAACTATTTATGATCCTCGAACGTTTTATTAAATTCGACCCAGCATTTTATGCGTGATGCGCGAACAAAAATAGCTTCACAGACAGAGAGATAATTGTCGTTAAGGCTCCCTTAGAGCATGAAATGGATAGATACTAAAAATTTTTCATTTCCAAGAAGACGAAAGTCCTATTCCATGTAGATAGATTGTTGTTTAAAGTCGGTTTTTAAAAAAAAAAAAACTAATTTGTAATGACACCTTTGTAAGTTCAACACTTGTTGTTTTCTTGAAAAGTGTTCAACATATGGATTCACCCACAAACGTGGATTGATTTGTTTCTTATATCATCATAATAAGATGAATTATTATTATTATTATGACATAACAATTAGAATCAATAAATATTGACTCTAAAACTAAACCCAGTGGTACAACAGCCCTAGTGGGCTAATGCCTGCGATAACCAACCATGCCTTCGCGATAGAGATGAGACGGGCTCAGCCCGAGCCCGAAAGCCCGAGCCCGAGCCCGGGCCCGACTCGGGCTCGGGCTCTGTAATTCACGATTGCGTTCGGGCTCGGGCGAGCTCGGGCTCGTGAAAAATTTCTCCTTTGTTGAACATACTCCTTGAAACATATTTTAAAAAGTGATTCATGGGATAAATAGACGTACTTATTTCAAAAAATAGCGGCACGGGGGACTAGAAGGTGTGTGAAGCTCCAAAATTTATTGTATCCTCTTAATGAAGTAGTTAATTTTATTTGTATTTAGCTGAAATTTCGGGCTCGGGCGGGCTCGGGCTCCAACTTTAATAATATTGCTCGGGCTCGGGCGGGCTCGGATTAAAAAGTCTTCGGGCTCGGGCGGGCTCGGGCTTCAAAAAATGAGCCCGAACTCATCTCTACTTCGCGACCATGGGCTCTGGGATACAGTAGCACATCACATCTCCCGGTCAGATGGTCAGCCTGACGCGGGGCCCCCAGTGTTTTGTTTTCCAAGAAAGCTTGATCCTCACTTTATCGACTCACTTAAGGGATGAAAGGCTGAATATTGATTCTATTAGTATGTACTTGATAAAAGTAAATTATAATTTTTATTACCTTTTAATACAAATTGTGCAAATGTATTCTTTAAAAAGGGGGGGGGGGAGATCACAATAATAATTAATAAAAAGAACATACCTTTTTATTTTGAGATTAAAAATAATTCGTAATTTCCATTTATTCTCATCTTTAATTTTTTTTACTTTATCGCTCGTAATTTTCGTTTCCAATTTATAAATGTCACTTACGTTAATGTATCCGTATTCCTAGTAGACGCATATACTTTTTTAGGCAGTCCAGGGCATTTATATCCTTATTCCTTTTAGGTATAGCATTTATGTCTGGTCCTAATAAGAGGTTCGAATTTTTAACTTTTAATAGAAATTCAAATTCCGGGGAGTGGGGTAGATCCTAAATACTAAAGAACTGCTGAACAGAGGCTGAATCCCTATATATTCGTATCATTAATATTGTCATCTACTTTAGTAACTTCAAGAAATCTGTGTGCGAGTGGACAATGTCTAGTCTATTTGAAGCTTCCCAGATGGCTAGTCTATTCTATTATATAAAACCACCGTCGTTTTTGTCTTGATTTATGTTTCCTTTTCCTTTGATTTTTGAAGTTATGGCTTTAAACTGTATGACATGGGAGGTTGAGAAAATTATTTCATTGTTAAAAGAAGAAACAATGTCTAGAGTACAGTTGACATTGTAACTATAGTAAGCCGGTTTTTGCTTTTTGAGTAACTGGGAAAGGTTGTCGGTTTTCTTTGTAAATTTTGGTGCATTTTGCTAGATTTTCAACTTAAGTCGGCTTTTGGGTGCCCAACATCCGAGACAAGGAGGTGTCCAAAGTATGGAGGTTGGATGCAATGTAAATATTATGGGCACGTTTCGTTCTGAAAAGTGTCCAAAAGATGGGGGGTGTCCAATTCGGGAGGTTTCTGTAATTGTTATAGTAATTTAATTTTAGAAGGGGAAAAAACGTATTTTAACTGCTCGTGGGAGGGGAGGGGTGACAAAATGAATGTCCGCCCCGGGTGCCAAAAGCCCTTGGCACGCCACTGACAGATGTATGAGTAAAGTATTAAGAATGGAACAATTCATAACTCTATATTTTTCAAGGTGATAATTTGATCAAAAATTCGACATAGATTCCACATTCAACTCAATTTAAAAAAAAATAAAGTTTTATTTATTTATTTATTGTTTCATAAAACGCTAGATTTGTCTGTATAGAAAATTTCTGCCTAAATTTTAATTTATGTTGCAAACACTTCAAAATTAAGAGAAACTAAGAGAACGCTCAAAGATAGAGTATATACTGATGGTAAGAATGAAATCGGATTGTCAATTACTTGTTCAAAACATCTATTAACCAGGCAAGAAAATCTTATGTGAAAACTTGCAGTACTTTTCCCTCATTTCATTTCACTCTTGAAGATAGTTGAAAGCTGTTCTTTTATAGTAAAATGGGAAAATTTTATATGACTCTTCCCTGAAGGGATTTTCACCTTTTTCTTCTTACTAAAACCGATTACTTTTAAACTGGAGAAAGATTTTTTGTTTTACGTAACCTAAGAAGAAAAAATATGGTTCCTTTATTTCAGAATACAATAACAAGACTAGAGAAAATCCTGATCATGTTTTAAGATTAAATTGCTCAAAACAGCATTAAAAGTCAATTGTACAAACAATACTAAAATTTGGCACACTTTTATCATGTCACTTATTACATTATATTTAAAAGTAGGCTTCAACCAAGAGTATTTTTTTAGAAAATCGATATTTAATTGTTTGTTTCGTCAATTCTTCTTCTTACATTAATGCACTGTTGGCAACGGCTTCCGAATATAATTAACCAATTTTCATAAACTCTAATTTTTGTTAAACATTTTTTCGAAATGGTAATCAAACAACATATATGATTTAAAAATGTTGTGATAGTGTAATCCAAAAACTTCTGTTTTAAGAAAGTGGTTAATTATATTCCGGAGCAGTTGGCAACTCTGCATTAATGTATATTTTTGAAACTTTAAAGATTCATAAGCACATTAAATATTGTTTCTCATGCATCAGGAAACATTACAAAAATAAGTGAAGAAGAAAGGATTTAGTAGAGTGTTTACGAGGACCAACAAGGTTATTGATCCCCTCCTGTTCTACGAAAACAGAGAAAAATTATCCATTTTCATCCTAGTACTGATGACAACATTAATTGCATGCCGAAGCCGGTCTGCTATTATAATTTTTGTATTGATTCTAGTTTACATTGTTTCTTGACGGTTATTTATTATCTTTTGGACCAAGCTAAGATTTCGCTCTTATTACTTGCCAATCTGGATGTGTTTCGAGCGAGAAACTTTCGAACGTCGACAGCAGCTGCAGAAGTCCTTTTTTTCAGGTCTTCAGTCCCAGTCTCTGAATGGACTTCTGCTGCTGTTGACAAAGGTCGAGAATTTTTATCCCGAAACCTTTCATATGTGCTATTTTACAAGTTTTAATTATTGTATAATCTTTTTATATCATAGTTTAAGTCGTCAAATTTTTTAATAGTTTAATAATCATCATAATGCATTGAACAATACTTTTATCACAAAAATTTAATTATTGTATAATTATATAAATTTAATTATTGTAAGTTTTAATTATTGTATAATCTTTTTATATCATAGTTTAAGTCGTCAAATTTTTTAATAGTTTAATAATCATCATAATGCATTGAACAATACTTTTATCACAAAAATCTTCAGTAGTTTGATTTACTAGAAAAAAATATTTCATGTGAAACTAGAATATAAACTAAACACTTTACTTTATATTTAAGAAGATATTTAAAAGCTTCTTTTTAGTTATGTTTCCAGCAAAGTTTTTTTTAAAAACTTTTTTAATGTTTGCGCATTCAAAGGCAACAAGAAGAGTTCTAACTTCTTTCAAAACAGGCAGGAAAAAAATTATCTTTTCAATTTCTGATATTTAGAGATAACATAATGCAAGAAAAATTGAAAAAAAATTGCGGCCGATCCAAAAAATATTTTCTTCTATGAAAAAAGATTATACTCCACCCTTTCGAAAGCGAGATCAGCTTAAGTTAATCATTCTTTATAAAAGAAAATCTAACTTGGGGGGAGGGGGAGAAATATTTTTTCTAAATGTTTCTTAATATTATTTTAAAAATTCGTGATTGGAGAAAAGAAAGGCATTATTAAAACTCAGCAAGTATTTTAACATTATTGTGCCACAAATAACCGGACCATTGAAAAAAAAGAAAAGATAAATCAAAATGGATCTAGATGCTCATTTATTTAAATTTCTATAACTTATCTATTTGTAAGTTCTTTAGAACTTCTTTGAGATATTTAATAAAACGGAAAATAAATAATCATATTTTTGTTCTCAAATGTTCTCATAGTCATATTTTTGTTGAAAAGGATAATAAAATATTCATGAAATAGAAACACTTCAATAAATTTATTTTGAACGAACAGTTTGTTAAATTCTTTCAGAGAAGTCATACACTTTATCAATAGATTTAGCATAGCTCTCAACTACTTTGAAAAATAACATCCACTTTTCGTAAGATTAATTTTTGTTTCCAATTATAGCTAGATGAACGACTTCTGATATTTATACTGTAGTTTTATATATTTATACAAAAGATCGCTGTTTACAAAAATGGTTGATTGATATTCCAGAGTTGTTGGCATATGTGGATTTAGCATATGCCAACATATATATGTAAAAAAAATTTCCAATGAATTCATAACCTCTTCCTTTTCAAAGTCAGTTGAAAAGAAATCTTTTGGCATCAAACTATATTTTATTCGTATGAACGAAAATAACAGCTACAATTTATTTTGTTCTCTTAAAATAAAATAATTCTATATTCTACACATAAGTTTCCATAGTAACATAACCCACTGTCGTCACTTAATTTGTTAACTCAACAACTTAGCATTACTGCAAGTATCAAGTTTCTTGGAAACAAAACTTGAATGCTATTTACCAATTCTTAAAGAAACATAAGTTCTTCTTGCATTTAGAGAAGTACTTTGTAGAGAGTACGGATGCCCTTCTCTCATTTCCGAAATACACGACCATTTCCTTCTCTGAATTTTTAGTGTAACTGTTTTAGCACTAGGGAGCTATTTCGTTCAGTCCCAGATTTTTGTCGACACAAGTTCGTAGACAGGTTTTGTAGACATGATATGTAGATAGGTAGTGTAGACATTAACTGTTACGATGAAGATCTTTCAAATGTCTTTGCCAGATAGCGCGGAGGTGGGAGAGATGAAAATCTTGAAAGTCACACAAGCACAGCTGCCAACCTTCTCGATTTCTTCGGGAAATTTCCCACCACAATTTTTAAACAGTTTTATTTTTATTAAATTTTTGTTGTTGTATATAATGTGCACTGCCAGGTAAAGATTAGTGGTGGAAAATCTCACGAAGAAATTAGAAAGGTTGGCCGCTGTGGCCCAAGATTTGCGAATTTTGATGATTGGTCGCCACATTTTCTACCAAAAAAAATAACTTCAAAACCGAACAAAGCTTGGCGATATCTTCACAATTTGGCAACAAACTAGAAAATTATACTTAGCTAATTATTACTTAGGCAGTTGTATCCCTGGCGAAGATTGCAAAATAGTGTTAGTTCGCGATTTCAACATAAATTTCGATTCCAAAGATGAGTTGTATGGAACAAGAAAAAGTTGATTCTTATTTTAACGCCCCCACTCTCGCCAACCTAAAAAATCGCTGCACTTTGGCGAACTTTGCAGCAATGAGTCTCTAGAAGTTATGCAGAAGTTTTAATGTTTCCAAAAGAACTAGATGAAAACGAAAGTGAACGAATTAGTGATAAACGTATCAGTTAAGGTATTTGAAGACGCCTAATTATTAAAACTACTTTAATTGGTAACCCAAAACACACAAATAAGTAATGAAATGCTGTACTTACATGTTGTTTCACATTGCCATTTTAATTCTAAATTACCATTACCACATAAATAAAAACAATCGTCGTGGTAACTGCATATGTTTAATTACCGCCACCTTGGCAAGAGTCGGGGTGTTAAATTAGAAATCATTCCAACAAAATCAAATAAGGCGCACTCATGGATTGTCCCGCTCCTTCTATATAGTATTTAAAACGCTGAAGTACATTTCGAATATGCTAGGCAAAAATTGTAAAACAGTTTTCGTAGGATAAGATACATTTCGATTCCAAAGATGCGTTTTATGGAACAAGGGAGGAAAATACAGCACACACATGAATAATGATACACTTTCCAATATAATGTGGAATTAAGGAAGAAAATAGGGAAGACGCATAGATTATGATACGCTTTTAATATACAGCACTTTTGTGCGTATTTAAAATCTGAAAGTGTATCAAATTTTCTCACTCTGTTCAGTTCATTCAAAAATTGTTGTTTCCTGAGGTTTTCTAAAAAGTCACGTGTACTTTTCATCGCAGTAGGAAGCAACCACGTTCGCACCGGAGTACTATTTCAGAAAAAGTACACTCAAGTGAAATCTGAATTAAGTTTTCAAACCAAGAAAACTAGAGATAAATTAACCAGAAAAATTTAGTTGACGGCTTTCTCTGGAATTGAGAGACAGTAAATGCAGAGGTTGTAATAGCATTAAAATTTTTTATTTCTGTCGTAACTCATGGAATCTTCGTTACTGTTCTCAGTTTTACGTTATTTTAAGGTAAAAGTTATAAGGTCAAAAAAAAAAAAAAAAAAAAAAAAAAAAAATCAGGAAACGCTAAAATTTTTTTAAAGGAGATTAGTATGATGCATCTAAATTAATAATTGATTTTAGATAGTTTTAGACAAATTATCTTATGAAATATGAAGCTATTTATGTATGTATATATAACAATACAATCCAAAAAAATTCATTGAATGAAAACAAAATAAATTGCAATTTAAAGAATAATATAAATGTGAATTGTGTAAAGAAGGGTGGGGCGTTTATACAATATCGCTCTATACATAGCTAAGGTTGGTACCTATGTATAGAGCCCGATTTCTTCAGGATACTTTTTAGAACAAATTTTTAACGGTTTTATTTTAGATTAAATTTTCGGCGTTATTATAAGTATGAATTGCTATGTAAAAATTAGTAGTAAAAAATCTCCCAATGAAATCGGGAAGGTCAGTAGCTATGATTTATAGGTTTCTGGGATATCCACAGAATTCGTGCTAAAGAAAAAAGTTTAATCTGAAGCATATCAATAAATATGGAATACCTCCTAAGCTAAAACTATGTAAAGTTTTACTATAGAACTCCTTACTGAATTATAATTTTTTAACCCTTGCTTCAATTTTTCGGAATTTTTATTTCTCTTAATATAAGCTACGGTTAAGATCGAAATTTAATGATCTTGAAAATTGTCTAAAAACGATTTAAATGTGCATTAGGGTGGATCGAAAAATCTGAATTTGTCAAACTCGGCGTGGGTTGCAAAAGTTGTCTTTAAAGTACACTGTATACATGCAAAATATTTTCAATTTTTTTGTAAATATTGAACATAAATTAAAAATATTAACTAATGCTTTTTTATTTATACAGTATTATTGAAATATCCACAATTACTTTTCACATGTCAGAAAGGAAAATTGGAGGAGTGGCAACACCTCAAAAATAAAGATTTTTTGTTCATTTTGACACCATGCTATTAGAGTCAACCTACTTCCAAGTTTTAATTTCATAAAATAAAACTTTTATAAATTTCTGGTGAGTTTACTCATAAATAACAACATTTGAATACTTTGAGATAAAAAGTACTTTTTTACGACTTGTGTCAGTTTTTAACCACGACTAATTAGATAAGGAAATAGATCATAATTTTATATGAGAAAGGTATTTTAATTTTAATGTTTGATTTAAGACAGTTTCTAATATTTGTTGCATCCACCAGAAATTTTAAATACTTTAGTTTTTGAAAATAAAATTGTGATAGTGTCATTCCTGTAAGCCTAGTAACAACTTACACTCTAGTTGTTAGGCTTTATATTTGTAGGAGATACCTGCAGTGGATGTAATTGCTACCAAATACAAAATACACCAAAGCGTAAAATATACAACATTTAAAAATGATGTTCATTCTAAATCATCTGGGATATTGCGTTAGGATTGACAAATACGAAAATATTGAACAACTTTCATGTACGAGTATGTTTTCAATAAAAAAGTTAAAAAGGTTATTTTATTTTTATATTCATTGTGCAAAAAATTCTAATGTTGGTAATGTTTACGAGAAATTTTCAAAAATTTGCTTAAAAATCAACCAAATAAATAAATATAAATTAAACTAGCTTTAAGATGATGTAAAAGTATTGACTTTTGATATCTAGGGAATTTAGTTGCATCCAACTTTAGATATTTACATAAATCCTTATTATCAACAATTATTAACAAACATAACAACAAATTCATAATAAAAGATAAAACTTTCCAAAAAACATACTTCCCAACGATTTCGGAACGTAAGTCACGACCTTTCCTAGACAGATTGCTTATTGAATAAGTTGCTAAATTGAAAAAAAAATTTAGAAAATATATTATTTATAAAAAGTGGTTGATTTTAATACGGAATTGCTTCCAGAAATATAGTACTTACGGAATAATGTATATACTATACACGGGCAGTCAAAAAGTTCCCGGAATTGTGGTGTAATCCTTTATTACCACAATGTACATACACAAAAACACATATTTAATACTATTCATTACATAAATATTCACCGAAGTAATTCTTTTAGCAAGTTGATGACACTTTGTGAATGAACGTCCTATTTCTATTCCGGAAAATTTCTGTCTATCTATATAAATAAAACAATGTGTAAACTGTCCGTTAGTT
>JAWZYV010017074.1:0-36677 GCA_038373885.1 Cheiracanthium punctorium | reverse complement strand
TTTCTTCATTAAAAAAAGTGTCTTTATCATTTATAGTTCTGCTACAGGAACACTCAAAAGATTTCCAATACATTACGGTCAATGGCAATTTTAGGGGCATTCATCCATTTCAAGCACAATACCGTCCTACCACATAAGTTAGGTGATGGTCTGACCATGGTCACGTGCCTCCCTCAAGAACTATGCCAAAAGTCGCCAAGCTTGGCGACTTTTGGTGTACGTGTGTGCATATTTAACTCTCAAATCTCAAAAACTATTATGAAATTTCATATGTAAGAATGTTGTAACATCTAGTTGTGCATCTCGATTTTTGGTTCCAATCTACTGGAGAGTTTATTTACAGGACCACCGAAAAGAATTTTAGTACTTTAATGTCTATGGACATCTTCAATATAATACAACTGTAGACAGTCATTGTTTGGTACATGCCCAAAATCTCGCCGTCTGTCCTCGACCTTGGCGAGTTTTGGCGAAATATCGCCAAATTTGGCGATAGTCAGTTATTTGGTCCATGCCCAATGTATCGCCATTTGTCATCGTTCTTGGCGAGTTTTGGCGAAATGTCGCCAAATTTGGCGATAATCTGTCAATGTTTGGTTCATGCTTAAAATCTCGCCAAATGTCGTCGACATTAACGAGTTTCGCCGAAATATCGCCAAATTTGGCACCAAAAATTATTTCGTATTTTATATAACTCTAAAACTTTAACCCATAGATTTTTTAACTTTTGTATTTAGAACAATTGTAATATCTAACTGTTTTCCATATCTTTTTTGACAGCAATCGACTGAGAATTTATTTACAGGGTGAGCCAAATGACTTTAAATACATTGAGGTGTATGGATGCATTCAATTCATTGAAAGTCTGTGGTCAATGACTACTTTGGCTATCCCCAAAATCTCGCAGACTATCTCAAGTTTGTCGGCTTTTGGTGAAATATCGCCAAATAAAGTGTCAGAAGGAAATCTTTCAAATTGAACTCAGCTTGGCGATATCGAAATATTTGCCTAGAAATCGCTAAACCTTACTATTATTGATATTTTATCTCTTTCAAACAAATAAGTTTAGAGGAAGTGCGTCGAAAATATTTTTGATCTAATGGACGTGCAAGGAAGTCATGTGTTGGACACATCAGATTTTTTTTACGACAAAAAAGGGTCTCTAGATCTGTGGTATGCGATGAATGTTTCAATCGTCTGCCATCTTGCTGGTAGTTAAGTCGAGCGATGGCAACCGCTGCCCTTTTTTCTGCATTGGGATAAGGTTGCGCTTCAAAGGGTTAAAAAAAATTCAGATTTTTTCTTTTCTATTAAAGTAAGTACAAACTGTTCTTTGAAAAATTCTGTGTGCTCTGTACCCATGTAATTTTTTTTATGTTTGTGCTTGCAGGGCCTTATTATCGCATGGGCAAATCGGGACTTTGCCCAGGGCCCCATTTTAAATGTTGTACTGAAATATTCTTTTTTTTTATTTCAAAATTTTATGAAAAATAAAATAAATTTCATATAAGGGGGCCTCCCAAATTCATCAATGCCCGGGGCCCTTGTTGGTCATAATCAGTGCCCTGCGTGCTTGCACCTACCTTGGAGCACCCAGACAATCAGTGCCCCTGAATAGAGCCTAAGCTAAAAATCCTTATAAATAAAAATGAAATTCTGTTTGTTTGTTTGTTTGTGGATTTGATTCGTATACAAATCCACAAAAATGGACCTATCAGCCTGAAATTTTGCACAGATATGTAAAATAATATAGAATAAATGACAGTCCACTTTAAAACTTTGAAAGTCCACCCGTTCCCGGAATTTAAGAGATTTTTTATGTTCTCCACGCAAAAAGCTTTCCGTAATTGTAACCCCTGTAGTGAAAAAAGTGTGAAATAAGGATCGTGGTTGCCATGTGTGGCGATTTTGCCGAATAAAATGTTTTAAATTCTCAAAGTAAAAATAAAAGAATAATAATAATGATTTTTTTTTTGTTAGTTTATATTCGTAAGGTTATTTTTTAAAAATTATAATATCGTGTGCATGGGAAATCAGAGCAGGAATGAAATGTTTTATACGCAAAACAATAAGAATTGAAGGTTTCCGAGGCTAATATGTTAAAATATTTTAGTTTGGCGAAAAAGTAAAATGGCTCAAATGCCGAGAAAGTGAGTTCTAGCGGTTTGCACTGTTTCCGGCTTGGAATTTACTGAGAGCTTAAGGAAACCGATTTTTGAAAACAAGTGCAAAGGTTTTATTAGAATACAGCATTAAATTTTAATGATCCGTGTGGAAATAATGCAGTTATTAAGGGATTTCAAGCGATCTATCTTCAGCATTCTCGCTAATTGAGTACATTGATTTAAGTTGGGGGAATTCCGCCAAATTTCAGAAAATTGAAATCTTCACATATAGTACATCAGAGTAACGATGAATAAAACATGTTATAGTTGATAATTTTAAAAATGAGGCTGTATTAAGGGATTCCACTTTTCAAAAAAATGCCTGGCGGTCGCACCATTTCCCATTTTGATTGCCGCTAAGTCAATGCTTCGAATGATTCCCTGAAAAAACTCTTGCAAAATGGCGTATATTGGCACTTTGGCGAGGCTTAGATTTGAAACTGGATTTTATTTGAGACTGGTATCTATATTAATAAAACAATGTGTGTAAACTGTTTGTTTGTCTGTGTCTCGCGTAGCTCGCAAACGGGTGATCGTAGACCTACGAATTTTTAAACGGAAATTCTCCATGACAGGTCCCGACACACCTCGAAGCGAATTTTTCAAAATTCGAACTATTTTAGGAAATATCGATAAACGTATCGCAAAAGGCTAATTTTTGCTTTCCGCCATTTCGTAATTGTAACCCCACAGTGCATTAAGCGACAATTAAGCTTATCTAGGTTGCCACATTCGGCAGTTCATTAAATGATTCAGACTCTTGAAGTAAAAATAAAAGAATAACGATTTTTTTTTACTTTGACTAGATTATTTGTAAGGTTGTTTTTAAATTAAAATATCGTGTGCATGTGAAATCAGAGCGGGAATGAAATGATTTATACTCAAAAGAAAAATAGAATTTGGAAATTTTCCGAAAACTAATGTGCAACTTTTTAATTGGGCGAAAAATAAAAGGGGTTGATGTGCGATTTTGAGGAGGATTCTAACGCTTGGCATTATTTATCGTAATTTAATAGTCTGCTATTTGGGTTATGAATACACCTGCGTATAAGTTTTTGAAATTTTCATTCAGTTGGAATTGTGCATTTTTCTGAGCAGCTTTATTGCATCTATTTCTAATATATTACATCCAGAAAAAAGGATGTTAGAAATATCAATTTTAATTTTGTTTAATCACACTCATGAATAATGATACACTTTCCAACTTAATAAAATAAGGAACGAAAATAGGGAAGACCCATGGATTATAACTCTTTTTATATATAGCACTTTAGTGCGTATTTAAAATCTGAAAGTGTGTCAGATTTTCTATGATTCTAGCGCTTGGCGCAATTTAATGAGAGGGTATTTTTAAAAACAAGCGTAGGTTATCTTATAAATAAAAATGAAATTCTGTTTGTCAATTTGTTGATTTGGGTAGTATACAATTCCACAAAAATGGACCTGTCAGCCTGAAATTTTACACAGATATATGTAAAATAATATAGAATAAATGATAGTCCACTTTAAAACTTTGAAAATCCACCCGTTCCCGGAATTTAAGAGATTTTTTATGTTCTCCACGCAGAAAGCTTTATGTAATTGTAACCCCTGTAGTGAAAGTGTGAAATAAGCATCTTGGTTGCCATGTGTGGCGATTTTGCCGAATAAAATGTTTTAAATTCTTAAAGTGAAAATAAAAGAATAATAATGATTTTTTTAGTTTATATTTGTAAGGTTATTTTTTTAATTGTAATATCGTGTGCGCATAAGAAATGAGAGCAGGAATGAAATGCTTTATACGCAAAACAATGAGGATCGAAGATTTCCGAGACTAATATGTAAATTTTTTTAGTTTGGCGAAACATAAAATGGCTGATAGGCCGATTTTTAGGAAGTGAGTTCTAGCGGTTTGCACAGTTTTAAGCGTTTTGGCGCAATTTACTGAGAGCTTAAGGGAATAGCATTTTTGAAAACAAGTGTATAGGTTTTCTTAGAATACAGCATTAAATTTTAACTATCCGTGCAGAAATAATGCAGTTATTAGGGCATTTCAAGCGATGTAGCTTCAGAATTCTCGCCAATTGAGTACATTGATTTAACTTGGGGGAAATCTGTCAAATTTCAGAAAATTGAAATCTTCGCATTTAGTACATCGAGGTAACGATGAATAAAACATGTTATATTTGATAATTTAAAAAATGAGGCTGTATTAAGGGATTCAACTTTTCAAAAAAATGTCTGGCGATCGAACCATTTCCCATTTTGATTGCTGCTAAGTCAATGCTTCGAATGATTCCCTGAAAAAACTCTTGCAAAATGGCGTATGCTGGCACTTTGGCGAGGCTTAGATTTGAAACTGGATTTTACTTGAGACTGGTATATATAATAAGACTGGTGATAGATAAAAATGAATGTTGGTATGTGTGTAGGAGGTTGAAAATCTCAGCACCGTTTCACCGATCACCATGAAATTTGGTTCACCTAAGTCTTTTATCATGGAGAAGGTTTTTATGCTATACGTTTTCCTCTAACTTGCCACTAGGTGGCGCAGCAGAACGTCGAATTCTATTCCGTTTAGCCGTTTGCTATGCGAATATCGTCCAACCCATTTCGATGAAATTTGGTACACGCGGATATTAGAACACGGAGAATATTTTTCACTATTCATTTTGCTGTAACTTGCCGTTAAATGGCACTGCAAGCATCAACCTCTATACCGTTCGACTGATCGGCATAAAATTTTTTATACTTACAAATTTGAGCACAAAAAATATATTCTGTGTTCCTTTTGATGTTACTCACCATTAGATGGCACTGCAATGCATTATTGTTTTAACTCGGCACTAGATGACCCTGCAGCAGGCCAAATTCCTGACCATTCAAACGGTCGCTATGAAAATCAGTATACATAGCTATTTCAACAATGAGAATATTTTGGCGTTATCTATTTTGCTACAACTCGCCACTTGACGGCGCTGTAGCAAATCATTACTTTAATTAATCACTAGATGGTTAACTGACCACTAGATGGTAACTGATTGCTATGAAAATAGGTATACAAAGATATTTGAACACGGGGATGAGTTTGGCGCTATCCATTTTCCTATAACTTGCCACTCGATGTTGCGTCCACACATGAACTTCAGGACTATTCAGCCGATCGTCATGAAAATTCGTATACATCGATATCTGAATGCGAAGAATATTTTCGCCGTATCCGTTTTGCTAAAACTCGCCACTAGATTGCGCTACGTCGCATCGCCTTCTGCACTGTACAAACGATTGCCTTGAAATTCGGTATGCATGATTATTGAACACAATATAACGCGATATCAATTTTGCTATATCTGTTTATTACAATGAATAGTAATCACCACAAATCGTAATATCAAAAAGTCCATTCATTCCCGTGCGAAGAACGGGTACTTCAGCTAGTATACAATAAAAAAGAAACTGTTTTGATAGCTATTTTAATAAACTTTTTGAGAGTTCAAAATGTATCACCTCAGTTTGTATAAATTAAGACAAATTCTTAAAACCAACACAAAAAATGTTTTAAAATTCTATTACTTTAAAAAAAAAAAAAAAAAAAAATGTTTGTTTTAGATAAGAAATTAAGCAATGTGGGGGAAGGTGGAAATTGTACTACAGTTTTGAGTGTTAAAATTAATTTTTAAAACGAAAATAGTGCAATTAATATTTGTTTAAAATTAAACAAAACAAATCATAAGTAAAATTACACCAAGAATTAAATATTATTCTAAAAATCACCATATAAAGGACAAACATAACTCAGAAACATAAAAAGGAAATATTCTAATTGCACGAAAAAATACATAAAATATGAAATGTATACTAAAAGATAGAGATCAATACCAAACAGAACTGTACAGTTTTCCAGGGGCCAATGAAGCAAAGTTTTTAGGTCGAAATTGAAGATTACATTGAAAATTAAACAACAAAGAAATGTTAAACAAAAAAAGTTACCATTTTAAATTCAATTTTTGCAACATAATTATTAAAACGAATCTATCTTAAAAGACCGCTAAGAATGAAAATTAATATATAACAAACAAACAAATATGCATCAAAATAAGGTAGCAAGTTTAAGTTGATGAAAAGTGACATAAAACATTAAAATTTAAATAGTATAATAAGATTTAATACCAAGAATATACGATTCGGCAATTCATACAAATCAAAACACAGCCAGGGCACTAGACGTTGGAAATACATAGGGGTCATCTTGATCAGAGCCAATAGGGAACCGCAGAGGAGATGAAGTCACAGATCCTTCCAGGGCTAATGTAGGCTAACGTGATGGCTATAGAAATGCGCCAATTTCCTTGGCGAGATTTACGATGTGAGTTTCTGGCGGCCACATAGACCGATAGCGTTTCGTTTGTTTAGATCGAAAGTCTGAGCCACGGACGTGGTCTGAGCGATCCGTCCAATAATCTACACCCGTTGCGAAAATAGCGAAGTCTGTATGACATAACATAACTTGTTTTAATTTACTTTGTGTACTCCTAAGTGTAATTTACTTATTCATACTTTTAGAAATATTTTTTAAATACTAGTTATTTATATTAAAATTTATTAAAAGTATTTTTATTTTGCACTCTCCTAATTATACTTCTACTATCTACTAATGAAATTTCTGTATTTTACCCTTTAATATTCTTTTTTACTATAAGTAATATACAATCCAAAGTACAATGCTAAGTTTTTTCTTTCTTTCTTTTTAAACTTTTCGCAAACAATTCAAAAAATATTTTGCTTAATGCGACTTTAAAAGTAGTTTTGTGAATTTAAATAATATTTTAATTTAAATTTTTAACAAATATGTAAGAATAACCAAGCAGTTAAAATCGTGTCTTCTCAGGAAATTTTGAAACTGTTTGAGAAATTAGGAAATATTTAAATGGAAATTTTTAACACTGTGCCATTATAATTATATATATCACTGCAAAGCAAAGAATTTTTTCTAACATATTTATTAGATCCTCGAATATCTGACCCACATTCAACTGAATCTGTCTGTTAACCTACATCGGTTATTAGATTTCCTTTTCAGTATCTATTATCAAAATTCTTTCTGTTGAAGTATAAGTCCAAGGGAGTTATTCAGAAATCATTATTTGCATATCTGCAGAAAACTGGGTACTTACGTATTATCCCAGCGGTCATTCCCACCAAATTATTTTTTCATGAAATGTGCCGGCAAACAGTTGCCATTCGTATTCAGAACCATCAATAATTTAATTTGTCTGGCATTTATCTTGGCAAAAAATCGCTCGTCTCAGCGGACTACCAGGATAATATGTAAGTACCCAAAACTGCAGATTAAAAATCATCAACAAAACTGATAATTATTTAACCAGATAACTTTTTTAATTTAATGCAAATTGTCATAAAAATAGTAGAATGTAAATATACGACATACAGATACATGATTATTTAAAGATATGCAATATTAACTTATAAGAAAACTTACAAAATACACAAAATGAAAATGTACAAGTGAAAATAAAGAATAAATCATTAAAAAATAGAACTTTTCATAAGTTTTCTAATATAACAAATTTAAATTACTTGTTGAAAAACAGTGTTTTTAATCACAGAATTTTGTAAACAATAAAACTCCTCATGCATCTTGGAGCATTCTGTATTGTTAAAAACAAATTTTATACATCATACACTAAGCACTAAATTGTAGTACTGTAAAAGACCAAATTGGATGATTTCTAGTACAGTTTTTCGATAAAATATTGATATAGCTTTTTGTGAGGTTTAACTGCCGCCAGGCTTAGAATGTAAGCAAGCATGGAATAAATGCTGTAAAATGATATTTATTTATTTTCTTGGTGTGTTTAGTAAAATTTAACTCGGTGGTTAATCCAGCTCTGTTAAACGACGTTCGATCGTAATTCAGAAAAAACGTCCAGGTCAGTATATTTGCATCATTTTTAATTTTTGCTTTGTTGTTGTCGTGTCCATGATAGACGACGCTATCCATGGAAAGAGGGATTCCAGTGCCTCCCGAGAGGGTTGGACTTCTAGTTGTTGGTCCCTAATTTTGAACCGATTCCAGATGAGGGATCAACCCCCACCTGAAATCGGCACCCCCAGAGGTATCGTTTAACAACTTGGAGGACATTGGAGCCACGGCGGATTTTACATGCACCAGCTCCAATCAGCGTACACAGACCCACAGCAGACAAGCCGAGAGGGAGATGACCCTCCCAAGCACTGGCCAAGCCGGATGCTGCTTCACTTGCAGTGTTCTTAAGGAACGGAGTTTAGCGCCCAGACAACTGTGAGACAATTTTTGCTTTTGCTATTTGATTATTGTCCTTATTTATGAGTCCAGTTTTATGCTCTGATTCAAGCTTGAGGCAAATATTATTAGATAAGATTGTATTCCATTTTCATTTAAAAACTACTGTTTTAAGTTAAAGATTTTTAACTGATAAATTACTTTTTGATAACTGATAATTAACTTTTTATTTGATGTATAAAATTTACTTTTGATTGAAGTTTGAAGAAAGATGCATGTTGAATTTTTTTCTTTTGAAACAGAGGCAAAATAAAATGAATTTTCAACTCTAATAAAATTTTTATAGAATATAATTAATTTATATAGTTATGGAAGTGTTAACTATTATTTACTGAGTAATGGAATTATAAATGTTCAAATTAAACATGTTTTTCATAGGTTTTATGAATTAGTACAGCCAAAGGAATCAATTTTTACTTACTTAAATTTATCCACATATTGCTGTTTTATAACAATTGTTTTGTGTTTACATTATTTTAAACGTTAATTTACATGTTCAGCTATCACTTAATGTAATAGATTTTGTTTAATGAACAGAAAATTAAAATTCTATGTTCTTTTTTAAGACTTAGAAGTTTTTGTAAAACTGTATAATTCTTTCGAAGTTTTATTTGCCTCTTCATGACACAGTGTTTATGTCACTAAAAATGGTGGACAGACGAATTGTGAAGGTCCCATGTTTGGGTCCCATCGTACAGCTGTCGATCTAACGGTCTGGAGTTTTGGTAGATTTTTCTCCAGATGTAACGTGAATACACATTAGAACCCCTTAGAAAGCCTTTCTATTAAGGCATCCCCCCATCCTTAGCAGATTGCCCTAGTGTAGCGTTGTCATAATCACGCAAACATTTTTCCTATTATATAGTTAACAGGTTATTTATGTGTTAAATAAAATTACTTTTCTTGTATATTTATACAGTATCATATGAAGTCATTTACTACTTAGTAATTATTCGGCAAGAGGGACTATTTGCCAAGCATGAATCAGTTCAGTGAAAACACTCAAAATACTGGTGTTAAAATTTAAAGTAAATAAAACTTTGTATAAAAAACGTGCATAAATGACACCAATTCACAGGTACGATCGTTTCAATCAAAAATTTTTTCAGTCTTCATCAGCCTTTACACTACATTTCACCAAACAGTGGGAACTGGAAAATAAACAAAAGAAGCATGTTGCTGCATGGAAGAAAAGAAGCCGAGAAACTAGAGATTAATGTTACCTTTGTTTTTGTTCTTTGGTTTGATGGTCTGTGTTCTTTTTTGCTTATTTATTTATTTTTGTTTGTCTTTTTCTTTATCCCCCACCTTAACCACTTTTTTTTTTTCTCTCCCTTCCTTTAATCTCCATGGTTTCTCGCCTTTTTCTTTTTTTACATATGGCAACATGCTTTTGTTTATTTTTCAGATCCCACTGTTTGGTAAGACATAGTGTAAAGGCTGATGAAGCCTGAAAAAAATTTCTGTCTAAACAATCGTACCTGTGAATTGGTATTGTTTTATATGTGTTTTTTTACACTAAGTTTTTATTATTTTATGAATCAATTGCTAGTGTAAGCAATAAGCTATTTTTGTGGCAGCTTAGGAGACCTAATGTTGTATGTGACAGTGTGAAATGTGTGGCTTCTTGATTGCTGAAGACAAGTTTGAGTTTTGCGTGCTGCACATTGCTTTTATTTTCCTTCTTTAGCATCATACCAAATTTTTTTTTCCAAGAATGTGATCAACGCAGTTTGTTTTTTATGCCTAATGAGTGCTTGTACAATTTTGCTGTACATTTGAAAGAGCAACATTGTACTTGTACTTTTTCGGCTTCTAAAATAGGATCAAGAGTCATCTGCCCAGTTGTACAGTACAAGCTGAGAGAGAAAAAAGAAATCAGTCCATATATAAGAAAGTGCCGAAGAAAGATGAGAAGTATGATCCCTGTGTGTGAGTATGATGATCCATGAAATCAAATTTATAAATATATTGTATTGCATAAATAAAAAGATGAAACAGTTTCAATAAGTTTTTATTTATTAAAGTCTCTTAGAGAAATACACACAACAATACTCGCAGATCATTGGCTTGTGTAATGTTGTTATCTTTATAAAATAAAAATATAAATACCCTAAAAGCACACACTGTCAATGGTAAATAAATGATCTGCGATTATGAACAGCGGGGCTTCATTTGTGACCAGTCATCTAATGATGTTGCTATCAAGTCACAATGTGACTGGTGATTCTTGCAATTATAAAGTGATAATGTCACAGTAATCATTTTGTGTCTTAAATCTCATTGGATGGTTGCTCATTTTAACAAGAAATTTTGATATCTCCCACCCCAGGAAAAAAAAATTGTTATGCATTGGAAAGAGTGAACCTCTTAAGTTTTATGACATGTACTTACCTGGCAAGGCTCCATAATTTTCAGCATTGCTGGGAGAGCATGTAGTAGGAAGCAGCCTAATAATATTTTAAGCAGCACCAATAGTGATTCAAGTTACGAGCTGCCACTAAACAGAAGAAATACCTGATAAGTGGGGGTAAGCCTACTTGGCGATATTTGTTTGCTCGTCGAAGGCCCTCAACTGCAATGCAACCTGGTGCCTCAATATTGACAATATGACAGTTATGCCACTAATGAGATTCGTGAAATTTCAAGAAATTTAAAATGCATATAAAGGTTACTAATGTCAAAATGGATGTCAATTTGGCTAGATACTAAGTATCCTGACAAAATTTCCCCTGGATATCTGGCAGCAGTATGTTTCTTATTCAGTTGTATTGTTACAAGTTTTCTAAAAATATTCATCGTTATTGTTTTAAAAAATTTTTGACCAGTTTTAGATCATTTAATAAAAAAATCAGAAATCTTTTTGGGATTGTTTTTATTAAATTATACCTGTTTTACTCCAATTAAAGTTGATGCAGACAACACTGCTTGAAAATCAATGCAACTTTGATATTCATTGTACATTGATAAATTTCCTTACTTTCAAAATAATTTAAAAAAAAAAAGAAAACTTTTCTCACCAGACAACAGTATATACGAGAGGCTGTATTCTCAGAAACACTGTTAATTCTTGGAAAAAAAAAAAAAAAAAAAAAAGCAATAAAAATTTACCAAAGAATGAAGAACAGTTATTCTCTTTAACAAGAACACTCAGCAAAAGACTGATGTTGAAATTTAAAATAATTAAAAGCATTGTAAAATAGCACACGCAAAAATTGCTACGTATCAAGATGATTGTTTCAGGTGGTACAAAAGATTCACCCTTCTTCAGTTACAAAAATGTTCCTCTGCATCAGAATTTACCATCTCAAAAAAAGCTAAAAGTGCTTAAGGTGTTTCCTGTTTTCTTTGCGTGATAAAAATGCAATTTGGAAAATCATTAAAAGTGAAATATTTTGATTTAAAAATTACATTTGTAGTTTTAGAATTTATTATGTATATGTAATTTCACAGTATGAAATTTGAGGCTGGATATTTGTAATATCTGGCTACTGCCAATATCTGGCACATTAGCCAAATGCAGCATGTTTGCCTGAGAACTTTGCATTCCTAAATTTTATTAGTAAAAACAAAATAACTAACTACAAAGCGACTCAAAAAAAAAAAGAAAAAAATCCTTAAACAGTAATTTAATATAAATCTAAAAACATTTCTGTAAATTCCAGAACTTACTATACAGCAATTAAAATGATTGACAATCAGTGGCCCATTTTTAACCTAAAGTAACTGCAATGGATATTTGTGGCATAGCTACTCAAAAATCTTCAATCAGTCTAGACACAAAATAAAAGTATTTAATTAAACAAAAGCACTTACCTTAACTTTCACAGGCGTATCACCCCAGGAGCAGAATTATATTCAGTGTTCTGCAACATAACTTCGAACAGTTGCAAATGTTCTGCAGTCATTTTGTCCAAGTCTGACAGACCACGGTAAAATGCAAATTAGGTATAAAAATTGTGCAAAAAGTGAAGAGAGAAGGCATAGCATAAAGGGCATGTCGCTTTAATTACTCTGCAGAACCTATCATTTTATATATTCTTTCTTTTAAAAGATGAAATATTCTGCAAAGATTGTGATTGTTCTGCGACGTACGTCGCACTTTTACCCACTTTCTGCTTTCGGGCGTATCACTAATAGGTTATTCCATTTACAAACCATGAAAAACTTTCTATTTTCAACAAAATTCATTGCAGTACCAATTCACAATCAAGATTAATGCATAACAACAGAAAATAAGATAATTTACGATCAGTGGTAGATCTAGAAAAGAATTCTGTATTCCCAAGAGGTAAATGCTGCACCTAGAATCAGCTGGTTGGGATAAAGCAGTCTTGTTTTCGATGTGACTTCACAGCAAGAGCATCATCATTCATTTTTTATTTTAAAAAAGAACGGTAGCTTATATTTCCAGCAAAATAGCAAGTGTGAAGCAGAATTACATTTATATCTGCCCCACATGCCTGCTATTCAGCTAGTAAAAGCTCTTATAGATACAAGAAATTAACCTATGCCTTTAAAAGAAATTCTATGGTATCATCAAAGTATTTGAGTATTACTATATAGACAGAAATAAAACACCCAAGGAGTTTTGTGTACTATGCTAATTATAAACAAGGCAAATTATAATATTTTAAAATCTTTAGTACATGTAGCACATTTTGTAAAGCATGCATAACTTAAAAGATAGTGAACATTAAGATGTACACAGAAAATAAACACTGTAAACTAATGAACATTGAGCATTTTAACATGTAGTAATTAGATACGACAACTTATAATAGTATATTTGAAGTACTAATATAGTAAACGTAAAGAATCTAAATTAAAAACAAAGAAATCGTATGAATAAAAAAAATACTGTGTACGCTGTATTAATCCGAAGTATTAGAAAGATATGAGTTAATGTATTACAAAAGTAGAGTATGATCAATAGTACATAAAGACGAAGGATAACGAAACTTTAAACGTACTTACAACGAAACAGTAGCATCCCAACTCTAACGAAAACAAATACCCGTAACTCGGATTAGATATCCATAAAGTCACTGAGCACATAATCCTTCAAAAGCAAATTTCTTCTTTAATCTGTATACATTTGTATTTGTAGAAAAGATTAGCATTTTTACAAACTAACTACTAAAATCAGCTATTTGTGCTGGCGAAAATGCATGGCCAAACTAGCAAAGACAATTTCGCCAAATCTGGTACGCCGCTTGGAGACCTGGAATGATTGACATCATTCCCTCTGCGACGCTGCGCGGCTTCGTATTGGATGATCAACTGACCCCTATGTATTTCCAACGTCTAGACGAGAGGCTGGGCATAGCGGATTAAATTGCTCTCTGGCGATTTGGCGTGCAGTCAGACTCCTTTGGCAAGAGTCGTTTCTCCCGCTGTTATACACTCCACGCTAGGGGTTGCCGCCCGCACCGCAAGTTGATCCGCGAAAAACAGCAATATATATATATATTTTTTTTTTCTGTTGATTAATTGTTCTAAATATATATTTTAATGCATTTAAAATTTTAGATTTGAAGGTAATATATTACATTACGGAAATAAAAAAGAAACAGTGGACAGTTAAAATGCAATCATCATTTGGCTTTTGTATGAAATTTACATACGATTAGAGAAAACCCTTCTTTAAATGTTTAGTCCGGGGTTTTAGCAATTAATAGATATGGATTATAGATGCAGATAAACTCTTCGGGTTTAAACCTATATGTTCCCATGGATGCAGATTGAAGCGAGGACGAAAATTGCATTACTGATTCTTGTAGGATACTGAAAGATTAATATGGGCTAGCAATAATGTGTGTAACAACAAAGAATAATAACCGCTCGTCTTTGTAACGGTAAGAAAGTAAATGTTAAACTTTGTGTAAAGTTCATTTACATATAATCTATATTTATAAAATGCTAAATTCTTTTAATCAAGCACAAACTACTAATTCAATGAAAGAAAAAACTAATTCATATTCAAGAATGATTTTTTAAGACTTTCTTTGGACCATTTTGTTTCAGTGAAAAATTAATAAGGTAAATAGCTAAAAACTTAAAATTAAATGAGAAAACAAATTCTTGATAATTTTTTTACTGTTGACTTTGTTTTAAACCGCAAAAGATTTCTTATGAAATAACTTCAATTTACAAAACAAGTCAATCTTCTATATAGTATAAACTTAGTTCGTCTGAGGGTGCGGGTGGGAGCACGTCACGTACCCTTGTGCCCTCCCTGTAGATCTGTGATGGAGGGGGCATCACCTGAGCTTTTAACTATTTTTAAATAATCGGAAAAATGAGAAACTCAATCATTTGAAATGAATTGATGAAATATAATTGATGCAGATCCCATATATTGCATTATAATTTTTTTGTCTTAATTATCTGTTCTTTTAAAATTCATTCGTTCTTATTTCCCCCTTACTTTGGCTTTTAAAATTGCTATATTTTGTATGTTTCTTTTTAAACAAACAAAATCCTAAATTATCCTATACAGTATCTTAATGTTAGCAATTCTGAGGTCGTTCTATTCTAATCGAAAATATCGAAAATTCCCGCAGCTAGGTTTAGAGGATGGAGAACCGATATTTTAAACACACTTTTCTAATGAATATTTTTTGCTTGTAATTTTTTTAAAAGCACACTTCATGTAATACACAAATGAAAATAGATGTAGTTTACATGCAAATGAACTTTACAAGTCATAACCTGCAGGATCTCTACTTTACAATGTTTAAATTAGGATAGTTAGGATGTTTAAATTGACTAGTCCCCTTATCACGGGCGCCGACTTGTAAAAATTATTGGGGGGGCTCTTATCCTTACGGAGGTGGACGGGAGGACACAAAATCCTTCTCTCCGTCAGTATAATAAAGGGGTTCAGAAATTTTAGAATTGAGATTTCAAAATGTGCTTTTTTAACATAACACTTTCATGAAAATACAAGGAATTCCATTTAATAAATTTTTCAAAAATTTTTTGAACTCATTTTTTAAATTAAGTATTTGAACTCAAGATCTCGAATCAGTCTTCAGTACACATATAGAGAAAGCAAATCTCCCTTCTGAAAGAACAACTGAATTTTAATTAAATTAATAACAGCAAAACAAGTAAAATCTTTTTCGAAATGTATTTAATGATAATTTCATAGGAAAGAAAATGCATGCAGTCAAATGTGGAAAACTGTTCTGCAAAACATTACTCCAGCTAATATTTCAAAATACCCTAGAAGTACAAACGAGACGAAATACTAAAATCTGGATTATTTTATTTACTTGCAAACATTCATCAGAGATAATTTTTACTAATATAAAATAGTATTTTTTATTTTACTACATAATGAAATACCCATAAATTGAATCGACTTTAATTAAATGTCGCACTACTTTAAGACAGAAAAACGGATCACATTTAAATTACATTTCTTTGACAACTTTTTACAGATTACATTTAAAATTATTTTTAAAAAATAAACAAAGAAGTAATAAATACCTCCTTTCCATGTATTAAAACAAATCAAACAAATATACAAACCATCATACAAAGTTACAAGTCCTCTCTTCGACACATACATTTTAAACTGATTTCCGTGATTTGAATTGTAAAAACAAATAAATAAATAAAATATACTTTTAAATTCATTCTCATAGTATTTTCACAGCAGGAAAAAAATTAATTTTTCAATAATATCATCCTTGTTAACATTTAAAAATGATTTAACAAAGAAATCCAAGTGCGAGAATATATCAAAATTCAGAGTCTACACTATTTTAGGTCTTCATAAACATTTTAATACTGAAAACTTTCATTTTACATTAAACTAAGAATGCTCATATAATCTTTCAATAACATTAAAAATGAAAAGAAATGTTGAAATGTGGTGTTATAGCCAACTATCTGCGCGTGGGATCTAGGCCGGGGGGTGGGGGGCTTCGTGTGGAACTTGGCATAGAAAACTCGACATATAAAATCTGCATTGCACTTTAAATCACACTTCTTTTTGGAAAACCGTTCCAGATTACCTTAACAATTATGAAAACAAATTAAACCAGCACATAAGCAATTGGCAAATCAGAGACGCTCCTGGCAAAGTGGACACATAGTAATCATTTTATAAACTAAAACCATAATGAATTATGCTATTTGAAACATATTTTGATGATATTTGTGCAACAATATATGAAAATTTATTTTTATTCAGTACGGAAAAAAATTGTATAAAATATAATCGTGCTTTACATTTAAAAGTGGAATAACACAGAAACAGATATACAATGCCAAAATTATCACTCTGAATTATTGTAGATATTTACAGACAATTTTTAAGAATACTCAATAATATGAAAAATGGAAACAAAATGAATGAAATCTAATTCGAAATCATAGTCTACGCCATATTATTTTTAAAACATATATAAAAACTCCACTGCACTCTAAATCACCCTTCTATTTGGAAAATTGTTCCAGATTACCTTAACAATTATCAAAACAAATTAAACTAGCACACTAGCAATTGGTAAGTCAGAGACGCTTTGGTTAAATGGATACATAGTATTCATTTTATAAATTAAAACCATAACGAATTATGTTATTTGAAATTTATTCTGATGATATTTGTGCAACAATATACGAAAATTAATTTTTATTCAGAACGGAAAAAAGTTGTAAAAAATATGATTGTGACGACTGGGGTACGAAGGGTATTTTGTTTATAAGCCTTCTTATGATTACCATAGCCCGTTCGTGTAAACATAGTGCTAAAAGTTCTCCTTATTGAATTTGCAAAATATACATCCATCTAATGCAAGGTATCACTGAAATGTGCACATAAAAATTCAAGCTAAATAGTCAGCTTCAAACTTTCTAGCACATATTCATTCAAATTTCAATTAAGAAGTGTACAATGACAAAAAGTGTTTCTTGTGTACGAAGTCAATAATGAATCAGAATTATTTTCTCAGAGTTACATATACATATACTCAGTGGCGCACCCAGGATTTTAGTTTAGGGGGGGGGGCTGAGCTGAAAATACTGCTGAACTCGGTTATAGTGAGATCGATAATAGTTACAACCCTCTTATAACGTCAAAATATTCTGTACCACTTGATTTGCCCATACAACACAAGCCCACAAGCAAAAACTCATTATAGAGTCATAAATAATGATCTGATCTTTTCAGTGATATTGTAACTGACTTTAACAGTGTTTCATAAACTCTCTGTAAGTATTTATTTAAAAACTGACATCTTTTTAGGTAAAAAATACTTTAGAAATAATTTGAAGACAATAAATAATAATAATAGTAATAATTCATTAGTGACAATTTTCATTTTTTTAAGTTTTTCACTTCAAACTTTCCACCTTTAGGGGGGCTTGATCCCCCCATAGCCCACCCCCGTGGGTGCGCCTATGCATATACTGTATAAATATTAACACTAAAATAGCTTTAATAATGTTTGATTATATTTTTTTCCTTCTAAATTTTAACGCAGGCCTCTAAAATGGTAGGAGCCCACAGGTGAAAGCCTACTCAGCCTAATGGGTAATCCGGCCCTGTTTAGGTGTAGTCCCTCTTTCCCCATGACAGCCCCCTCCTTCCTCCTCTATAATTTTTATGGTTTTGTAGCAGTTACGCTAGTTTGATATTCCATAAATAATAATTTACAAACATAGGTGCTTCATAGAGTGCTTTTACAGAAGAAGGAGGCTATTTGCAAGTGTGGGGTGGAGGTGGGGATCGAATACGAGTATATGTATCACACGCCCAATTCACACATTTTTCTAAAACCATTTTTTGATTTTGATCGTTTTCTTTCATTGTGGGTTCGAGGCAACTACCCCATTCACCCTTACGTTAATCATGCTCGCTGTGACTCCCCTTTCCTTTGCCCTCTATGTATGGATGAATATGGATGAATGCACATATTTACAAAACGGCTGCATATTTTTCTGCCAAGGAACAACGACTGAGCACATAGTCAGAATATTGTGTGCATACTTTAGTGTTGTTATAAAATAAGTAAATTAGTCAGAGACTAATGGTTTTCTAAAGAGGAATTCTCTTTCAGCAACACAATATGATATGTATGCACATGATCAAGGCCTCTCTGAATTTTGGGCCTTGTCCAAGCTCGGCTTGAGCCCTCGTTTTTTTTCTTCCTTCTTTCTTGGCGAGATGGTTAATCTAGGCCCATGACCACTGTGACCCCCCTCTGGAACCGCCACTGGCACCATATGCAGCCAAGAGTAGCAAAATAATGAACCGAAATTCGCCTAAAACAACGAGTCTTCTGAAAGATTTCATGGTTTTCAAATGTTCGTTTCTAAATTTTCGTATTTACGTGTAAACTAACAAAAATTTTTGAAAATCGTAGGGGGGCTGGGAGACAGCTAAGTCCCGCGTAGCCCTCCCCCCCCACCTCTGATTACGCCCTTGATGGGGGATAGAGTTTTATATGTAAAGAGAGAAGATAAGAGCAAGCAATTATAAAATATAATCCAGAAGTTGTGCTGCTCGAAGATTTTTATGAAATCATTTTTTATTTAGCTCTTAACTGTAGCTAAATCAGAAACGTTAAGCGTTCGATATTGGTAAAGTTTTGATAAAGCGTATAAAGAAATGAATACTGTCTATATCCGAAACTGTATTAAACATCAATTTTTCATCTATCTCACAAGGTTCTTCATGATTTAAAATCTTCAAACTTAAATTTGACTATCAATTTTCTGCCTTGAATTGTTTTTAAGTCACATTTAAACGGTTTATTTTCAGCATCGAAACTTAATACTGCTGGGAAATGGGAATGTCACAATCGTTTGCAGTTTTGCACAATGGGAAAATCTCCCTTATGGTCAGACGTCTACAGAAGAGTCTGTATCTCACAATAGAACAAAAGTGAAAGCTTTTGCTATACTGATTTAAAAAAGAAAGATTACATTACATGAGAACGACCCTCCTAAAAAAAACGCAGTCCTCTCCCTACTAGAAAGCAATTCCATCATCAATTGTGTCACGGTGTAAAATCTGAAGGGTTCTTGTGGGGAAAACCACCCGTTTCTTTTTGCCTAGCTATCTGATGGTCATTTGTTTGTGCTTGCGCTCTTGATAAAGAAGGTTGACATCCGTGCCTTACGGCATTACAGGCGCCCAACGTAATTCCTGAATCCCTGTGAAAGAAAAGGCGGAGTGGGAGACAGAAGAAGCTAGCGATACATTCTCTATTTTTAGGATTCTTAAGTTTAACCGATTTGGAGGAAGAAATATGATTTGACACAAAAAAAGTTGGAGTGAAGTTTTTGAAGGGGCTCAGCCCCTTGAATAAAAATATTGGGGGGGCTGAAGCCCCTTCAAGCCCCATGAAGTCGGCGCCTATGCCCCTTATGCGTCCAGCGTTGCTTCCTAACTTTAGTCTTTCAATGCTAAAGTGCGGAAGCAATGCAATTATTTGAAATGAAAAATTGATGAAACATAACTGATGCAGATCCCATAAATTGCATCAATCCATAATCACCCTACAGGCCTCAGCGTAAGGCAACGTTGAGCGCTCTGTTTATAAATCGAAAAGAGCAGAAAAACTATTTCGTTTGCATAGATCAGCCTTTCTTAAAATGTGTTCCAATTTTAAAGTTTAATATCTCTTAAAAATCACTTATCAACACCAGTCAAAACATTGTCTATGTATAAAGACAGGAAAAAAAAAAAAAAAATTGAACGGTGAAATCTGGAAATTTCTTGTATTGTCAATGACATAAGTAAAACATTAAGAAAAAATAAAAGATAACAAGAAAACTGTAAATAGCTGCGAGATAAAATTTCATGCGGGCGGCAACCCCTAGCATGCAGTGTGTAACAGCGGGAGAAACGACTTTTGCCAAAGGAGTCTGACTGCACGCCAAATCGCCAGAGAGCAATTTAATCCGCTATGCCCAGCCTCTCGTAACGTCTAGTGCCAGGGCCAGCTCCTGTTTCAGCGGAATGGTTGGCGAAATAATATTCTTGGCGAAAACAGCTCAAGATCGACTTTGGCGATGCTTTCTTCCTTCTTCCGGTTGTATGGCCTTGAAACGGTGGTGAAAATAACCACTTCGTGCATGGTAGAGATGGGCGGTTCGACTCATTTTACTGATTCGAATCTCGACTCACTCACTACTTCGATGATTCGAATCAGTGATTCGAATCTTGAATCAATAAAACAACTAAAGAAATTTTCCCTCTCTCTGCGCCGAAAGCCGTACTATTTAAACACCCTTCACCCATTCATTGGGTTTCTTCTCCGCTGAGTTCTCGGGCAGTTAGCATCTCTCTCTCCTTGCTCCAGTAAAACTAGTGTTTAAACTGCCCGAAATGAAAATACAGGGGAGCTTCGTATGACCCCCTGGGCCTGTAAGATTAAAAGGCTAGGAACAGCTTTAGTATGGTCCCTTTTTGGCGATTTTTTGATTTGGCGACAAAATCTTGTCGCCAACCCAAGTTTGCCTTGCCGATGCCAATTGTAAACAATATGGCGGATCGGATGGCGCTGGTTCCGAGATAATTGATCGTCGCCGTTAATTTTGCTATGATTTATTTTAATGGCTTTTAAATATTTTTATGAAAAAAAATTAAACAGATAACAAGCTTACATGTACATATAGATTCGGTTTAATAAAATTTAATAACTTTTCTTTTTGTGTGAGGGGGGGCTGTGCCCCCCCTCAACCCCCCCCCCTTTTCTCTTTTTAGTAGATTAAATTAAACAATGCAAACAAATAATATTCTAAAGGCAATACCTCTCAAAAATAACAAATAAAAAACATTTTAGCATTCTGACAAAAGACTACGTAAGCAAAATAAAGAACTAATTCAAATCATAACGAACAATGCTTATCTCATACCTTAATTAAAATCGCTAAATTGTTTCAATATTGAAATAATAAAATCAAAATATCAAATATTATATTAATAACGGAATTATTTGTTGCTCCTACCATTAACAAATAAACAAAGGTAATAATAACAAAAACAAACAATGCTTATCACATACCTTGATTAAAATCTCTAAATTATTGCAATATGGAAATAATAAAATCAAAATATCTAAAATTATTTCACTGTATAAAATATTAATTACGTAATTATTTGTTGCTTCTACCCTTAACAAATAAACAATCGAGTACGCAAATATTAATCTGAAACGTACTATCAAAAGAAAGCTTATTCATACAAAACTGTATGTAAACAGTCAGTATGAACCTGAACAGCCGTTTAAATTTCAAAAATAATTAAATAATAATAAAATTTAATGTTAAATAAAGCCGTTAAAATAAAACCATAAAGCACATGGCAGATCAAGCATTCGAACGAACCTCCCGCGCTAAGAAATACACGGGGCTCAAAAAGTTCATGAAAGGAACAAACGGTCACGATTTGCCGGACGAACACGAGCGTATCCGTGACGTCACGGAAGAATCCACTTTTCGCCCAAGGTTAGGGTTACCGCTCCGGAGTATCCGACGTCGGGGTTACCATATTGGCATCCTTTTCGCGCCAAAAAAAGTCGCCAAAAATAAAACGCGCCAAAGGGACCATACTAAAGCTGTACCAAAGGCTAAGTTTGGTGTCAAAGTATTCGAAATTTTATGCAACGATGGGAGTTCCTAAGGGGGGGTCGAGAATCAATAAAAACGCGCTCCGATGGATAGTTTCCGAGATATACGTTAATTAATTATTGTAATTAGACTAATTAACCATGATTGAGGCTTAAAAGGACTGCAAACATGTAGAAATTGGCTCTGGGATGGTTTCCAGACTTTGGAGTTGCCGCCAGAGGAGGCTAGTGTTTAAAATGCCCAAATTGAAAATATAGGGGAGCTTCGTATGACCCCCTGGGCCTGTAAGATTAAAAGGTTAAGTTTGGTGTCAAAGCATTCGAAATTTTATACAACGATGGGAGTTCCTGTGGGGGGGTCGAGAATCAATAAAAACGCGCTCCGATGGATAGTTTCCGAGATATACGTTAATTAATGGAGGATATCGCCTCCTTGGGTTCGAGGCTATAAAAGTCACGTGACGGTGGAAAACAAACAACCATTTCTCCATAGGCTTATGTGCTGGACTCCTGGTAATAAGCGCAAAATCAAAAAAAATAATAATTATACCTCTGTATTGTGCTGCCTACGAATGTTTCAATAACTCTCTGGAACCTGTACATGACTGCAAAAAGATATCTCTCCAAAGATTCCCATTAAAAAGTGCTAACATATTAAAACTTATACTGAGACGAGGCTATTTCAGCCACGTGTGGATGGAAAATATACACTTCAGCCAATCAGATTACAGGGCCACTCATCAACACAGCCGAAAGGTCACGTGTTGGTGGAAAAATGACGTCATATCGATATCGTCCATTATGGTAATTAGACTAATTAACCATGATTGAGGCTTAAAAGGACTGCAAACATGTAGAAATTGGCTCTGGGATGGTTTCCAGACTTTGGAGTTGCCGCCGGAGGAGGCTAGTGTTTAAAATGCCCCAAATTGAAAATATAGGGGAGCTTCGTATGACCCCCTGGGCCTGTAAGATTAAAAGGTTAAGTTTGGTGTCAAAGCATTCGAAATTTTAATTATCGGTGGTGTGTTGAGTCTAAGGGGGGTCGAGAATCAATAAAAACGCGCTCCGGTGGATAGGTTCCGAGATATACGTTAATTAATTATGGTAATTAGACTAATAAACCATGGAGCTGTTTTTTCTGCGATGAGAGAAGAAGAAGCTTTCCGAGAGAAAGCAGTAGCAAAAGCATCACAAGCTGGTATTGATCTCAGGATTTTCTTATCGCCGGCCTCAGAGGCGTAGCCAAGGGGGGGGTTAGGGGGGTCATAACCCCCCATGAGGAATTTTTTGCCATACAAAATGTATATTCTTCCCCTAGTAGCAATGACTGCTTGTTTTCTGCTCGGTCGTTCATCGACTCATCGTTAACTCATCGACTTCAGTCATCGGCAAGTGCACTTTTGTTTATCTGCAATAGATGAATTTTTATTCATGGATAGAAGTGATCTAGACGAGCAGTTTTGCCGATGGGAAACCGAAAAACAATATCTTATCCGAAACTGCAGCTCTATAGTCAACGGGCCTTGCAGGTGTCCCCAGTGGTTTACACTTTACCCAAATTCCTATAAATATTTGCGTAATTTAGATGTGCCTGTGCATAATCTAAGGGAAATTTTGAACAATTCTTGAATTAATCTCATAACTTACTTCAAATTTCTTGTATTGGGGTTGGGAGGGGGCAGGGGGGTGGTATACCCCCCCTTGCCCCCTCCCACAAAATTTAAATTTGAAAAAAAATATTTACAAAAAAATGTAAGTATTTATTATATAAAAATCGTTTGTAATATTTAAATAATTTTTTAAAAATGCGTTTAAAAAAAAAGAAAAGAAAATACCCAGATAACCAGTTACATCCGTTGGATATCCTACAGATATCATTTAGATCCTGCAGCCGTCATATCATACTGTAGGCGTCTATAGAAATCCGCTGGCTACTTTGTATCTGACAGATGCTAGAGATCCAGTCAGAGAATCCGACGGATGCCTGCCGATGTCACTTTTAGACGAGCATGCGCAGTTATCAGAACTTTCGGAATCGGAAGTGATCGGAAGACAGAGCCATTTTGTTGAGCGCGAAAATGTGTGCAAGTGTGGCGAGTGGCTTGCGAAGTTAATAAACTACAATACCTGTATTTGAACTTCATACCTTCATGTAGATAAAGTAAGTTTTTAAATGCATACGTACGTGTATTACTTATTGTAAAAGAATTATTAAGAAAAACTTCTTTTAAGAGTTGAAAAACTTATGATTGTTTGGTTTCCTTCACGTGGTATGTGTGTGTGCTTGCAAACGTTGCTTTATTCAATGCCTAGTAATTAGTATTTTCAGCCTGAAAGGAGTAAATAAATAGTAAAAAATTTGTACTACTACAAAGATTTAAAAAATTTGTGATTTTGCAAGTCGAGTTGTTGACTACCCATATTTGTTTTGAAATTGCCTTTTTATAGGTGTCAATCTCGATATTTTAAAGGGTTAAGTTTTCTGCATTAAAAAAAAGGCAGAAAATAACATGTTACATATTAGATAGAAAGAATTCAGATTTATTTTGGGGGAAAATGCTTAACTGAATTGCTCCTGTTGTTAATTGTTTATTTATTTTTGCTACTGTGACGAAAGATTAACTTTTTACACTACCTGAAAATATCGTTTTGCATGGTACCCTTCTTTGTCTTATTTCACAAAGTTTTCAATTAATTTTGATGGGATATTGCTGGATTTATGTGCTCAGATATAGCATTTGAGAAATGCAACAAACAATTGTGTTTTTAATTGTTGAATGTGTTCATTACAACAAAACAAGGTAAAATCATACAAGACGGTGCCCCTCATGTAAACATGGCGATAGCCGCTGGAGCTTGGCGATCGCCAAGTGCAAGCGCTACAGACCTTGGCGCCAAGCTCCAGCCATGGCGCCAAGCCTCCCTGGCGACCGCCAAGCTCCAACGGCTATCGCCTTCTTGTGACGAATGAACACTAGTATATACCACTAAAATTTTTACAAAGAAACACAAATTCTAAGTAAATGACACTATATAAAGCAGTCAAATCCACAACAAAACATTAGAAAAAGTACAATTAAACAAGCACTTACTTCACTTTTCCCACCTCATTTTTTTACTGGAAGGACCCGGAACTTCCCTTTCCTCATCACTTTCTGATCGCTCGTCTACACTAAATTCTTCCTCTCCCTCACTTCCGCACGCGCTGGATTCGTCACTCTGGCTCTCATCCTCCCTCCCTCCCTCCGCACCATCCTCTGTTCGCGGAGCGTACAGTTTGCACACGCTTCTAATAAAGAGCTTCATAAGCTGTGTTTTCTTTCCCCTGTGCAGTCTTCTCCACATATACTCGGCAAGGTACGAATCAAAATGACCGGCCACCTTCCGATTGCCTAGAAAAGACTGCTTGACAGCGTTCCACGTACCCTCCACCGAATTCGTATGCGCCCCAGTTTCCTTGTCCTTGTAGGTCACTGAATGGTTTACCGAAAAGTGTATGAAACCTTCGTCACCTAGGGTTTCATATGCTTTCCAGCAATCAGAGATCACTACAGAACCCGGAAGAATACGACGCTTTATTACTTCCAGCAACACATCCTTACTTCTACTTTCAACCACCTCAAAAAAACACCTTGTACTCCCTCTTTCAACACCTCCAAACACCCACCTTCCTTTCACAGGCTTGCCCCTTTTATACTTCTGTCTTCCAAACTTACTCTCATCAATTTCGACCACCACACCATTTCCACCCACACTAACACTATCGAACACAATAGCATCCATACAGACCTCTCGGCAAAAACTCATCCAATCAGTCACAGTCTTGTTACTCACACCCCTTTCAACCTTAATCCAACTAGCCCTCATTTGCTGAATCCATGCACACGTTATTAATAGAACCTCAATCATACTCAATTTCGATCTCTCAAACCACGTACCCCCTCTCAAACTTCTTTTTATATGATGTGAATTATTGCCTTTCTTTCTGCAAACCCATACAAAACCATCCTTACTATCTTTCCTTTTGCTCAACCTCATATTCGAACCACATACACAGCACACATACGCATTGGCTATTAAGCCTACTTCCATACACCACTCAATTATCGCTTCCTCTCCTTTTCCTTTCAAAACATAAAAAAATTCCATATTCCACACATCCATAAAAACGAAGAAATTCCCCGAGACGCTCACTAACTTACGTTAAAGGGTCCGTAAAACGGAATCAAAAACACAAGGAAAATCCAACACAAACTTATTCCACTCAGAATCAAAGAACACCAAATCTTCATGCAATTAACACTAAATGAAAATTCTATCCTTCAAATGCACCGCGTTTAATTATCAAAGTTGCCACTCAGATTCTGATTAAAAAAAAAAAAAATAAAAAAAACGATTTTCCAGACCAAAATGTGATGAAAAATCCAGACGATTTTCAAGTTTATGACGTCAGCTTTACATATGTTCTCCAAGGGCGGAACCAGAAACTGTTTAGGAGGGGGGCGCAAATAGTGAATATTCATTTTATCTAGTATAAAGCCTGCTAAATATTGATAAAAGCCCCATTTATGTAGGGTAAAAACATTTTTCTCGGAGGGAGCGCGAGCCACTTTGCGAGACCCAAAAAAAGACATCAGTGGGTCCGGCCACCGCCTCAAGAGGGCCCCCTCGAAAATATGCTAACGCGGGCCCCTCTGCGAGACCCAAAAAAAACATCAGTGGGTCCGGCCACCGCCTCAAGAGGGCCCCCTCGAAAATATGCTAACGCGGGCCCCTCTGCGAGACCCAAAAAAAAACATCAGTGGGTCCGGCCACCGCCTCAAGAGGGCCCCCTCGAAAATATGCTAACGCGGGCCCCTCTGCGAGACCCAAAAAAAAACATCAATGGGTCCGGCCACCGCTTCAAAAGGGCCCCCTCGAAAATATGCTAACGCGGGTCCCTCTGCGAGACCAAAAAAAAAACATCAGTGGGTCCGGCCACCGCTTCAAAAGGGCCCCCTCGAAAATATGCTAATGCGGGCCCCTCTGCGAGACCCAAAAAAAACATCAGTGGGTCCGGCCACCGCTTCAAAAGGGCCCCCTCGAAAATATGCTAATGCGGGCCCCTCTGCGAGACCCAAAAAAAACATCAGTGGGTCCGGCCACCGCTTCAAAAGGGCCCCCTCGAAAATATGCTAACGCGGGCCCCTCTCCGAGACCCAAAAAAAAAAACATCAGTGGGTCCGGCCACCGCTTCAAGAGGGCCCCCTCGAAAATATGCTAATGCGGGCCCCTCTCCGAGACCCCCCAAAAAAACATCAGTGGGTCCGGCCACCGCCTCAAGAGGGCCCCCTCGAAAATATGCTAACGCGGGCCCCTCTCCGAGACCCCAAAAAAAACATCAGTGGGTCCGGCCACCGCCTCAAGAGGGCCCCCTCGAAAATATGCTAACGCGGGCCCCTCTGCGAGACCCCAAAAAAAAACATCAGTGGGTCCGGCCACCGCCTCAAGAGGGCCCCCTCGAAAATATGCTAACGCAGGCCCCTCTGCGAGACCCCAAAAAAAACATCAGTGGGTCCGGCCACCGCTTCAAAAGGGCCCAAACGAAAATATGCTAACGCGGGCCCCTCTCCGAGACCCAAAAAAAAACATCAGTGGGTCCGGCCACCGCCTCAAAAGGGCCCCCTCGAAAATATGCTAACGCGGGCCCCTCTGCGAGACCCAAAAAAAACATCAGTGGGTCCGGCCTCCGCTTTAAGAGGGCCCCCTCGAAAATATGCTAACGCGGGCCCCTCTGCGAGACCCAAAAAAAACATCAGTGGGTCCGGCCACCGCCTCAAGAGGGCCTCCTCGAAAATATGCTAACGCGGGCCCCTCTGCGAGACCCAAAAAAAACATCAGTGGGTCCGGCCACCGCCTCAAGAGGGCCCCCTCGAAAATATGCTAACGCGGGCCCCTCTGCGAGACCCAAAAAAAAAACATCAGTGGGTCCGGCCACCGCCTCAAGAGGGCCCCCTCGAAAATATGCTAACGCGGGCCCCTCTGCGAGACCCAAAAAAAACATCAGTGGGTCCGGCCACCGCCTCAAGAGGGCCCCCTCGAAAATATGCTAACGCGGGCCCCTCTGCGAGACCCAAAAAAAAACATCAGTGGGTCCGGCCACCGCTTTAAAAGGGCCCCCTCGAAAATATGCTAACGCGGCCCCTCTGCGAGACCCAAAAAAAACATCAGTGGGTCCGGCCACTACCTCAAAAGGGCCCCCTCGAAAATATGCTAACGCGGGCCCCCCTGCGAGACCCCAAAATAAAACATTAGTACAAGTTGAAGCAAATTAGAATAGTAGACGAAACAGGAAAAAACGAAAAATAACAATAACGCATGCGCAAAACGCAAATTAACAGCTTAGTGACGTCAAATTGAGCAAGCGAATTCGTTACATTCGTCGATACATACATTCGAAAATATGCTAACGCGGGCCCCTCTGCGAGACCGAAAAAAAAAACATTAGTACAAGTTGAAGCAAATTGGAATAGTAGACGAAAGAACAGGAAAAAAGGAAAAATAACAATAACGCATGCGCAAAACGCAAATTAACAGATTAATGACGTCAAATTGAGCAGGCGAATTCGTTACATTCATCTGCTTACGTCACACATGCACAGTAGCTAGATTAAAAAACAACTATTACGCATGCCCGAAAGTGCAAGAAATTTCGCATCTTTCAATAGTTCTAATGAGTTCTAAATTATCCAATTTACAATATTTGACGCATTATCATTCCTCCAAAAAAACGTCGCCAAGCTCTACACATTTCTTTATGGTTGCCAGTCAAACTACCATCGGCAGGGTACTTTACTACGTTGAACATCGCTCACGATGTCGCCAGAACCAAGGGGCACCGGATACGGAACATAGACCCAAAACAAAATTTACATAAAAAATATCAGCCTTTCTGATTATTTTAATTTATCAAGTTTGCTATGCTATGGTTTTTAAATTAACGAAGTTTTTATGTTTGTTATCTGAACAGTTTTAATTTTGGTTTTATAAGTAAACTAATTTGTATTTTAATTATATTAATTTGAGCATTGAAAATATTTAATTCAGCTTACATTATAAGTTATCCTGGAGTGAGTTTTCTTATAGTAGTATTAAGATAGTGGTGTGCAAAAATGTGATTTTGGTACATATATACAAATAAACATAGGGCCTTAAAAATTTTAGTCTCTTCAAAATATGTACTACACACTGTAATAAACAAAAAATCTTTCAATTGTAATACTACAAAAATTCTTAGCTTGTGAATTAGTTTAAAGTTTTGTGAAATGTGATGTGACACTTTGAAAACTTTTCTTCTGCATTTCCATGTTAACAAAATTTTTATGGAAGTTTCGTAAGAAGCAAAGTTTTTTCCATTCATTTCAGTGTGTACTGCAGTTTATAAAGAATCATTTTCAATTTTTTGAATCCCTGGCACAATTAATTTTGTTTACCAAAACCATGCATCAGGTTTTGTGTTTCTTTAAACTACAGCCTGGCAAATGTTGCTTTTATAGGGGCACCCACGGAGGGGGCTATGGGGGCTCAAGTCCCCATAGAGGGGGAGTGTTAGAAGTAAAAAGCATTGAAAATCGTCCCTAATGAATTAAATTTTTCTTTTTAAAAATTGTCTTTAAATTATTTCTAAAGAACATTTTATAAAGTTAGTTTGTGAATAAATACTTGCAGTTACTATACAAAGGCAGTTAAACTCGTTTTCAACGATACTGAAAAGATCTGATTATAATTTGTCAACAGCATTGCTCATATGCATGTTGTTCTATGGGCAAGTCAAGTGGCACAGAATATTTTGACATTATAAGGGAGTTATAACTATATAATCGAGGTCACTATAACAGAGTTCAGCAGAATTTGTAGCCTACCCCCCCCCCCCCAAACTAAAACCCTGAGTGAGCCAGTGGTTACTTTTTCAATTTATATTGTTAATTTATTAATTATTGTAATGGTTGTACGTAGTCAGAGAATAAATTATAATGATTTTAATAGTCATGTTTATCATCCCTTAAATTAAGTGTAATCACCATCTCCACTGACATGTATGAGAATAAGATGACTTTAGAGAAATGTTTTGATGCAATACTTTTAATGCTACATATACTTTCAACTATCAAAAACAAGATCTCTAAGCATGTTCTTGAAAATAGGTACCTTTTATGATAATTTGAAAACAAAATGACATTCAAATTTTTTTTTAAAGTTCCTTTTTCATCTGATTATGCTGTTGCACTTCAGAAAATTTTGCAGTGTAATTCTGTGTTTATTACACAGTTAGTTCTTTTAGAAATTTTCAGAACTCTCAATTGATTTATAGGGATGGGATAATCAAATGTAGTCTAGCATTTAAAGAGGTATTGTTTGTTCGCGAAACAGGTTTTCTTTTGTTTCTGCTTTCAGTCTGGTAATACTTAGGTAAAATAATGTAAATTATGGAAATGCAAAATCATCAGAGTTTATTGAGGATGTATGCAGACAAAATTTGTCTTTTTGTGGCTCCTTCACAAAATTACATTTGAATAAAGCATCCTTAGGGAGGGGGGGGGGGATCAATTAAACTGGCCCTTCACAAAAAATATAGTTGAATTAAAATGATCTTCAGTATTTTGCACTGTATTTTAATTTGTTTCGTAAACTGTTTTAACAAGGAAAACTTTGACAAAAATTCACATAAATTTTCCCAGAAAAGTGTATAATACATTCAGTTACAATATATGTGTCATATATTTATATGCCGTGTTTAAATTTTGTTTAAGGATTTTGCAGCAAATGAAGCTTGAATGATTCAAAATTTTGGATCCTTTCCTTTAAAATCTTGCAGAAGCTTTTATTTTATGTAATTGGACTATAAATATGTTATTTTAACTTACTGAGTGCGGCATTTCGACTTTGATAATAATCAACTCCTGATTATATATATATATATAAATTTATCAACTCATACAGAGTGTTAAAAAATAATTTTGTTTTATATTTCTAAGTACTTTGATTTTTAAACAGCATGACTTCTCAAAATTGAAAGTTTAAACTAGTTAAATTCCTTCTGATTACCTAACCTCTCAACAAATAGAAAATAAAATTCTCACTATTCTAATTAAGTTGATGAAAGTTGCAAACTAAAAATATCAATTTACATTTGTTTTACATATTTTAGATGTGCGAATAACCTATCATTAACATTTGATGCAATTTCAGTTTTTAGTAATGAGATAATTTTATTCACATACTAATACATTAATGTGGATGAGTAACATGCAATTTGTATTTATAAACTTTAATTGTAATACTTTATTGTTTTACATTAAAGGGGTTAAAATTGAAGTCTTGGAGAATTCTGGTGAGAAATTGGCTGAAGAACACAGTTGCTTATGATTCAAAGGAAAAAAAAAAGAGACTTAATTCATTAATTATTATGGACCTTAATTGTAGGTAAGTTTTAGCACGTTTGAACTAAGTTACTAATTAATTTGATAGGCTTCTTTCTAGCCAAAATGAAAATCTACAGTATTTTCGCTGGTTCTGCTTATCTTGAATTGATCCATCATTGAGAATGAGAAACCACAACAGATTGTAACCTTTTGTTGTTACCAGAAAGTACCCAAACTTGTAAAATTTTCAGCGTGAAAATGAACCACATTTTTTTTTTGGGGGGGGGGGGATTTAGAGTGTATAAAAAAATCTGTTTACAAAATTAGATTAATAATATTTATGAATAATTAGTGTTGTTAAATTCCAGTAATCTTTTGAAGAATATTCTTGACAAGGAGAATTTTCTCTTGAAAGTTATGAAAGAGAGTTTTTCATATGGAAACTTGTAATTGGATATCCTTAAATTTGAACAAATCATCAAAAAGAAAGCTAAATTTTATTTTTTATCATTTCCCTAAAACTCGTATCTTCAAATAAAATCTAATCATTTTTCATTTTCAAAAGACAAAATGCTTTATTAGAAACATGTTCCATTTCGTGAACCTTTTGAAATTGTACTAACTTTTATTTTTATCCTTTAAGAGTTTAAAATTGTGGACCCAAATGTGCTGATTTCCCACATTTTTTTTTTTTTTTCTTTTATTGATCAATTAGCAGTTTTTTTCCCTTGGGGATGAGGAGCTTTTTGCAAATGTCCATAGGAACTTTAGCTGCAGTTGTTACAGGCATACTTGCTATTTTTAATGCACTTTTTGTCGAATTCATGTCTTTCCCCCATAATGCAGTACATCCAGCAGACTTCATTACACAAAATTTCCTAAAAAGCCTTCTCATGCACAATATTGTGCTAATTCTGATGGAATTTCTTTCACTGGGGCATTCTTAGAATCAAATGTTTATTTTAACCTTTGTCATTTAAAGGTTATCCTAGGGAAAATACTAAGTGGATAGGTCTAGTATTAGGAATTGTGCAGGAAAGGGCGGTATGTGTACCAAAGATGGTAGATGCATGTCATGCATGTTCAAAGTTAGCTTTATAGTTTGGAACATACTTTTTAAAGATCTGCAATTAAAAAGCAAGTATATATTTAGGACTCACACTCACCTTTCAGTTATTTAAAAATTATCTTTCATAAGAGCTATTTATTTTTAGAAGTTAATTGTCTCAAAAAAAAAAAAAAAAAAAAAACTTTTGAACTTTTCTCTTAAATAATCTTTTCTTCTCTTCGCAAAATAAAGACTTCCTCATAAAATCGCAGCAAATGTGTGTTTTACCAAACTGTTGAATTGATGATTCTTGATGAGATCTGGCTGTAAGCATAATAAAATGTAAAATAAAATACCTGTTTCAAATCATTCAGCCAAAAGCATATGTGCATTAAATGCTAGTTGTTTATTTATAGATATATTAACAGCATTTTTAACCATTTTTTCAGGTGCTGTGTGTGATGACTGACTGAATAGGTGTGTTAAACCTAGTTGGAGAAGAATTCCATACTCTGCCATGGTGTCATGACTTATTTTGTAAAGAATACCCATCACAAACATGTTCAAATATTAAATATGTAAAAAACGTCATTGTGTCATGCCAAAGAGAGAATAATATATATGTAAAAATAAATGACGAACAATAAATAAATTGAGTTTCAAAAAATTTCGTTGTTCTTATGCTAATTATTTTCAGGCATTTCTATTAACTTGAGCAAAAGGTACGTCTGATTTTTCTTTTCTTTAAAGCCATTCTTGATTTTTTTTTTTTTCATAAATTGTCTGATTTATTTTAATGCCCAATTCTCTTAGAATTCAGAGTAGGAAAAGGAGTATATTTCAGTTGTTCTTCCTCTGTCGTACAAAATTGCAACTTGACTCTTTTTCAAATTTAACGTTTCTATAATCTTGTAATTTCTAATTCACAAGGACTGTTTTTAATTGAAATATTGTTTTATTTTTACAACGTTAATTAGTCATCCAGATTTGTTTATTCTAGTAATTAACTTATTAGCCTTTATGAAAAATTTTATACAGCAGCTGAAATCACTGATTAGTATTTAAATTATATTGTTTACAAAATTTTGCATTAAGCTTTTTTTATGTGTAATTTATATAAATTAACCTCTCCTAAAGTAATTAAATTTGCTTTAGGTCAGCATTTTGCTTTATTTTAAATTTTGTGTAAGTTACACAAGCATTTCTTAAATTAGCCCTACCAAAGAAAAAACAATTTAAGCTTTATTTTTAATAACATGAAAAGCAAGGAACTAGTGAATTTGAAGGTTATTAATTTCAAACTGAAATTCACAACTAAACATTTATGTACTAAGAAAGTGTGTGCTTTTTTTAGACTACAAAAATTTTCTCATTTCTTCAGTAAGCTGTAGTATATCAAAGTAAAGTATACTTAAACAAATTTTTAGTAACTAAATACCAATAGTTGAGCTACAAATATCCTGCTGGGAAATTGGACTTTTATAGAGCGTTGCCAAAAATAATTATTGGATGTTTAAAACTTTATACTGTTGATATCCCATTGGACATTAAAAAATCAATTTACAGTATTTATAAGATATTTAATTATGCTGCTAATGTGGCAGTATTTTACTTACCACATTAATAGCAAAATTAAATGTAATAAATGCAGTAAATTGATTCTATAAATTTCTAATGGGATATCTACAGTGTAAAGGTTATAAACACCCAATAGTTATTTTTGAGAGTTAAATAAGGGCCCTGCAAATATCCAGAGGGATATTTGTAGATCATCTGTTAGATCAAATTGTAGGCCTGTAAACATCCAGTGATTAAACTGGTGATGTTCTATAAAGGTCCTGCGATAGTCCTATCGGACATTTGCAAGCCGTCTATCGTATCAAACTGGACCTGTAAACATCCAGTGATTAAACTGGCAATGTTCTGTAAAAGTCCTGCGATAGTCCTATCGGACATTTGCAAGCCGTCTATCGCATCAAACTGGACCTGTAAACATCCAGTGATTAAACTGGCAATGTTCTATAAAGGTCCTGCGATAGTCCTATCGGACATTTGCAGGCTGTCTATCATATCAAATTGACCTGTAAACATCCGGTGTAAGGTTCTGTCAGCGTCCCATCGGACATCCTGTAGACATAAATAAGTGTGACATTGTGATACCCACTGGACATCCTACGTCCAGCTACGTAGCAGACGGCATCATCCAGTGGATGCATGAATATCCTGAATGAGGAAACCAGCGGATTTCCGTTGTTTGTCTTTGTGTTATCGGGGTATATTTGAGCGTCAGCTGCATTATAAGAAAAACGGAAACTTCATTACAATGAGCAACTCTTTTGAAACCTCTTTAATGTAAACAGCAAGAAGAGAAATCAGTTAATTTTTAAAAGTTATCCTAGAAATATGAAAGTTAAATTCACACTAAAATTCCTATACAATTGGCAATATTGTTACTGAATTATTAATGATTAATATTGTTGCTACTTGCATACATTGGTAAAAAGTGAAATTAATATCTTACCAATCGAATAATTTGATTATTATTAATTATAGCTGAACAACACTTTGTCAAAATTTCACCCAAAGTCCATATCTGAGACTAAAATAAGCCCTACTTCACACTTTGCCTTACAAAGATAAGATTCGATGGTCTAGGGGTAGCGCGCTTATCTCGTAATCGATACGCTCAAGGTTCGGGCCCGGGGGAGGGAGATGGAAATTTTTTTTTTTTTTCAGAAAAACGGAAATTCAGCATACAAAAAACGAAAACATAATAAACAGAACGGACATTTTTTGAAAATTTTGCTGCCAGTCGTTTATTTTTTATTAACAAATATATTTTAAACAGTTTATCGGTTTCTTTTCATTATTTCATCGGAGTCGTCGGGAAACGATGATCGGCTTTATGGTCCCCCGAGCGGACATTTTGTACCAGTTGCCGATGAAATTTCCCCTTTTTTGGATGAAAAGCCGTGATCGGCCATTGCTCCTTCTCCTCGGATTTAACTCACCCGCCTCTCATCGACCGATGGGTTATTGATACTAGGGTCACTACATTATCATACACACGTATACATATATATGAGTTGCAGTAGTCATACCCCCCCCCCCCATGAAAAATTTCTGGCTACGCCCCTGGCCGGCCTGTATTTTTGCCCTTTATCGAATTCGAGATTTCACTGAAATGAAAATGGGAATATCGGATATTTGATGTTGAAATAAAAAACCGATATGTCGATTTTTGGCCCAGTCCTACTGAGGGGCTGCTGCCCCCCCAAAAAAATGGGACCCTTTACTTAGCTTACAATTGAACTTTATCTTTAAATTTGATACCCAGCCCACCCCAAAATAAAATCCTGGCTACGCCACTGTCAATAACACTAACTACGCCACTGCTTTAGACCCTATTTTGTATTTCTCTGAATTACGAAAGAAAATAAAATCATTCCCCTTAAACGAAAAACAAGGTAAAAAAAAAAAAAAAACGAAATCTGCTGCAATAAAGCGAAATGTTATTTTGCTTTCTACAAAGTCCTTCTGTGAGAGCGCTTAATACCGCCCCTGTATCCTTCATTAAAAGTGACAAGCACAATCCTAACTTTATTTCATTCTATTTCCCTTCACATGAAAATCCACCACCATGTAAACTTAACGTTCCGGGTTTTTTTTTTTTTTTTTTTTTTTTTTTTGAGGGTGGGGGCAGGGGGACATATATTGAAGTTAAAAGTAGAAAAGGAATGTTTCATTAAATTTTAAACAAATATTAAATCAGCCAGACAAGTTGGAAGGAGGGATTTTCTTAATTTTTTTTCGGGGGGAGATTGACCCCTCTTGCCCTTAGGAAGTAACGCCTATGCCCGCCGCCAAAAGCAAACGATGTTCGACCCACTCCACACCCACAGACAGATAAAACTTTAAATCCGACCACCAACCAAGAAATGAAACACCAAAGATTCGAAAAAAAAACTTCAATTAAATGAAACATCCTTTCAACTCTTTTCGGCTCCTTTCGACTCTGAGTCGATAGAAGATTCGAAAAAACAAAAAAACCCTCCAATTAAATGAAAACATCCTTTCAACTCTTTTCGGCTCCTTTCGACCTCTGAGCGATAGAAGATTTTGAAAAACTAACGAATCCCAACGATA
>JAWZYV010017073.1:0-35746 GCA_038373885.1 Cheiracanthium punctorium | reverse complement strand
GTTTATAGGATACTTAATTGTGTGTTGTCAATTTTGTAAAAAAAAAAAAAAAAAAAAAATCCAAATTCAGATTATGTCCCCGAATGTTTCAAATTAATTTTTGAATGAAACTACAAAAAGCCAGCTAGAGCATAAACCACCCACTTGACCCAAACGAGGAGTGTTAGTGATTGAGTCTTTTGCAAGAAAAGTAGACATGGAAGGTGTTATTCAACGGTTTGCCATGACTCAAAGTAGAAAAGATTGAATTAGGAAGAAATCACTTTTTTTCCGAGACACATTGTTCAAGAGTGGAAGAAAGGGTCTATAGCCAGAGGAGAGACTATGGGCCCCACCCAACCTCCGAAATTTTGGATTTTCCTTCACAAAACGTTCAAGATCAAGACTTTCTATGAGACATTTTGATATTTCCACTTTTTGGGCCTTCTGACAATCTTTTGGCTGCCTGCTGGCATGGAAGTATGAATAGAAATACTCATTTTTTGAATACTGAAGAAACATGCCATGCAAGAATGTTAACGTTTCAAATACAGTTTCTCTAGGTGACGAAACCTTCGAAACAAAAAGTTTCTTTAAATGATTCATCATTTTAATAAGGAATAAAGGATGGATCTAATACGACATCCAAAGGATTTCTGGATAGCAAAGGGACCCCAAAGAGGTTATCCCCGGGGCCCCAACTGGGCTCTCTGCACCTCTGCCGGAGAGGTGGTCATGGTTTTGGTAGAATGTTGTTTCACTTGGCTGTCATGAGTATTACTAGCATCCACATAATACCAAATACATATAAAGAAATATTACGTGCTTTTCGATAAAACAATACAAATTTTGCATATTTATGGAGCTTTAAGTACAAATATGTATATATATATATACATTTATACATTTTTTTTTTTTACAATGCTCTTTTCTTTTCCATGTTTCTCTCTTTTTTCTTTTTTTATATAGATTTTTTTTCATAACTTTTTTTAACTTTTTTTGTGTAGAGCTTTTTTCTCCCCCAAGCAATTTCTTTTTTGTTTAATGTTACTTTAATGGATAAAATAAAATACATATAAACGAATATTCAACAATTTTATACAGATCATATTGAATATAAAAATGTAATTGGATACAGATATTTTCCTTCTTTTCAAGAGGGTACCTATAGTTATAAGTAACGGGGTTCAGTCACTCATGACGCCCACGTGAACTTGCACTGAATGCTCCCGGCAGCCAACATGTAAAAGTAACTGAATCTGTTTCCTATTTCTTTTAAAAAGTGTGTGAGAAAAGTTTTAAAAAAAACCTTTTTTTTTTTTACTTTTCTCAAAATGAAATTTTACACTTTCGGTTGAACGCAAAAAATGTAATAAAATAAAAAGTACCCATGAAATGTGTTGAAATTTTGCATACATGTTTTAAGACACTAATAAAGGGAATAGACTATGCTCATTATTATACATTAAAAATTTTATAATTTATAATGGTTAATATTTTGACTTGTAAAGAATTTTCAGAAATATTTATAAATGCTTATCTTTTAAAAGCTCTAGTTTTTCAAATATTCAGATTATTTCTATGCGAATAGTCTATCCCCTAGAAGTACAGAATACTGATATAATCATTCGATTTTAAATGATCATGTTTCGCGGAAGTGTTCATTTATCAGGTTTTTTTTCTATATTTCTCAAGCTAAATATATCTTTCAATCCAAAAAAAGTTTTTATTTTATACTTTTCCTAATTTTTAAGTCAAGTATAACAATAAAATGTACCTCTGAAGTTAAAAATTGAAAAAAAAAATTCTTAAAAAGGCCTTGTGTACGGATGCCTTAATTTGCAATTCTAATGTTATCTCTTAAATGTATTTATTGAGTTGCTTGGACAGTATCCCAACGATATACAGAGCAACATTTTCAATTTTGAACGCCTTACAGACATTAAAAATACATGATTTTGCACCAATAAATCTTCTTAAGTACTGTGCAGGGTACAATTCACATCAAGGGACATATTTAGAAAGGAAAATAGGATGGCTAAAGATCAGTGGAGATCATCTCACATTCGAAATGAACTTTTCCAGAAACACGAGAGAGTAAAAACATCAAAATAAACATTTTCATTGATTTCCAACAATCATTTAAAATGCATAGTATTTAAAATTGCACAGTTATATATAAAAAAATCTAGACAACATTTTATAATGTTCTAAAACTTTACATAAAACAGCAAACAAAAAAAACATTGCCTTACATCTTCGGTTTTTCTAAAAGAAAAAAATACAATGACCAAAAATATTTGCTACATTTTACATTAAGCGACACATCTGCAACTGCACATTAAAACAAAACAGCTGAAGTTTAATAGTGGCCATCTTACATTTGAAAAAACAATTTACAGGAAGAAAAAATCCGGACAAGTTGTCATCGATTTTCAACATTCAACGATAATCACAAAGAATTACTTCTTGGAAGCAAAACTCTGTTATATAATGCTTGAAAACATACATCTAAATGTTCTTCTTTACAATATAAGAGAAAAAGGTAACAAAGCTTACATTTCAATTTATTTATATCTATCAGGCTCTAGGGCTTAGACACTTCAAAGTGTTAAATAATATGGAGAATATTAACTATGACCATGATGTGTAAAATAAAATTTAAAAAGTATTTCACAATTATTTTTATTCATAAAATTTGATTTACAGGGCTAATATGTTTTTCTTTTCAAAATAGCTGTGTTTAGGGTGTGGGACATACATTATGGTAACATGTTGGCTGCCACCTCAGAAAAAAAAATTAAGTGGCCTATTCCAGCAGCCACATACCGCATTTGATTGCGGACATTTGTTTTTCAATTTCAGACCGGGTCAGCTGCGGAACTTACGCTTGACCCCCTACGAGGGCCGATAATTTTTGGCTATTTCATTCTGGAGGCGCCTGGTGGGCATGTAAACGCTGCCCCCTTTTATTGCTCTGCTTCTTTTGAAATGATTTCAGATGAAGAGACTTTAGCACCTGTACAGGCCCCTCCATAACCATCCTTTCACCAATGAGGGCATTGAAGCTAAGAAAGATTTTACTCGCACAAGCTCCCTTTAGCGTACACGGTCCCACAGCAAATGCAGTCGAGAGAGGTGGTCACCCTCCCAAGCGCTAACCTAGGTCGACGCTGCTTCACTTTCGGTGTTCTTAATGGGAACCGAGTTTAAATGACTGGGCCGCTTCCGGACGAACCGCCTGGAGAGAAAATATTATAATAGAAGTACGAGAAATTGATTTGTATTGATCTGCAGGCTAAAGAATAACGATATTTTGTCAATAAAATAATTTAAATCACCGTCGATATATTCATGATTTTATAGAATAGTTGTTCACTTTCACTAGCAACTAAATCCATACAAAAAAAGTTACATTTTTTTTATGATATAAAATTTCACCCATTTATAGAGCTTTAAATAAATACAAATGTATATATTTTTATACAGCGCTCTTTTTAAAAAATACTTTTTAAAAGTAATTTTTGTTTAAAGCATTGCTTCTTCTTTTTCCCCTTCTATAAGCAATTTCTTTTTTAAATTATTTTTTAGCATTTCTTTTAAATTTTTTCTTTTATTTTTTTAAGCAACGTTCTTTCTTACTTTTTCTTTTTCAAGCAATGCTTTTATTGCTTTTTAATATTTTTATGGGTAAAGTAAAATGCATATAAAAGAATATTCAAAACTTTACTACAAAACATCTTGAATACAAAAATCTCATTGATGCATGTTTCACTTCTCTTCAAGAGGGCAGCTATAGGGATAAGCAACAAGGCTCACTCCCTCATGACGCCCACGTGAACTTGCACTGAATGATCCCGGCAGCCAACATGTAAAAGTAACTGTAACTGTTTTTGATTTATTCTAAGAAGTTTGATACATTTTCCTTTAAAAGTTGGAAATTCTAATGTTATTTATTTATTTATTTAATAGCCCAATAGCCCACCGGTATACAGCAGAACCTTCAATTTTGATGGACATACAGGCATTAAAAATACAAGATTTTTAATAAATAAATCTTCTTAAGCATTGTGCATAGTACAGTTTACATTCAGTGACCTATCAACAAATGAAAACAGAATAGTTGAAGTTCACTGGTGATTATCTCACGTTTTCCAGAAACAAAAGAGTGAAAAACCATCAAAATAAAGGTTTTTACTCATTTCCATTCAACATTCAGTGGTGTTTTGTATTTAAAATGACACAGTCTCATATAAGAAATATTTAGACAAACTTTGTCAATGTCCTTTATATAAAACAGCTAACATAAAAAAATATCACCATAGATCTACTGTTTTTCCATGCAACAAGAAAAAGAAACGTTTTTTTTTTCTCCCTCGGAGATTACAGTATATATAAACAAGACCCACAGTAATACACAAATTTAAAGCGAAACAATAAAGATAGTTTTACAATGGTCACAAATGTTTGCTACATTTTACATTAAATGACACATCTACAAGTGCAAATAGAATCGAAACAGCTGAAGTTTAGTAGTGGTCACGTTACACTTAAAATAAAATTAGCCGGAAGAAAAGAAAATTTTTCATTGATTTTCAGCAAAAATGCACAACAATAGTTACAATGTTAGCTAAAATATGAGTAGACAGCTTGGTTTGAAGCAAAACTGAACCAGCTTGAAAACAAAATATACATCTGAATGTTCTCAAACACAATTACACAAAGTAACAACGCTTACATTTCTGCTATTTTTTTTTCAGGTGTTAATGCACATGTTAAACAAACAACAAAGTACCTCAATGAATACATTTAAAATTGAATCCAGCCAGATTTTACGTGATAACAGAAAATCATTTTTAACTAACATAGTCTTACATGAAAAAGCAATGTTTTTGTTACTCAAGCACGTGATATCTTATCCACTCTGCATGTATGAAAAATCCTACACAATAAAATAAACCCGATTTTAATTGTAAAAGTTCTGAACATTTTTATTTGCAATTACTTTCTTTTCAATACAGAATTTGGAAAAAATAATTATCTCGGAAGACTTTTACAGTTTTATGTTACACTTATTACAAACTGAAAGTAAATTGACTCCAATACCTATGCAGAAAGCAAAAATGCCTATGTTTTATATTTGCAAGTGTGTACAGAAAAACAATCTGCAAAATATTACCTATCTGAAATTGAATAATTTAAAAATTGTAGTTTTTATTTCTTAAAATTTCGACTCAAAAATTTAGAAAAATTAGTTTTTAGAACATTTGTACATTACATTTTTGAATAAAAATTCAAATTAAAAAGTTGCGAACAACTTCTTAAAATTTGAATTTTATTTTACTATTCTGAAATGATTGTTTATATTTTCTTTTCTTTTTTAAATTTATAATGAAACGAAATGGTAATACTTACTGATTTTTACTTTTAAAAAATTTAATTGGGATTTGCTGGTATCAAGATGGTATTCTTAACAAAAGCTTCTAAGCCAATTAGATTTGTGGGGTGTTGGGAGAAAATCCAATCATCGCCCATCGAGCTTTCGATTACGGTACAACTCTTATTTCCCGTGCAGACAAAAAATAAATAAATAAATTTGATTTTGAAAATTTAGTATTGATTTCTGAAAAAAAGTAGTTTTTTAACCATTAAATATGCACTCTTTGTTCCTTTTCAGTTTATATTTTTTGAGATTAGACCTAAAATATCAAAATTCTTTTAAAATCCGTAGACTGATATATTTTAATGTTAACTGTTGCACACAAAATGTCGCACACTATTTGATAAATGCATCGGGAAGACATAACATGTAAGCATGGTCTTTCGGCGCCAGAAATTAGAATGCTTAGTCAGTGGTTCGAAGGACCAGTGTCTCCCTGATTTCATGGGTCCGCACACACGGTTTAAAAAGCATTAAAAAAAGGGATAAAAAAGTCTGAAACACTTTCATATTTTAAATACGCACTCAAGTGCTCTATATTAAAAGCGTTACTTAATCCATGCGATATCCCTTTTTTTCTTCTTTATTTCATTAAGTTGGAAAGTGTATCATTATTCATGAGTGTGCCGCACTTTTCTTACTTGTTCCACAAAACACTTCTTCAGAACTGAAATCTATATTAAAATCGCCTACCAAAACTGCTTAACTGTCTCCCTCAGTCCTATTCTAACTATACTCCTCCTTTATAAATACTGTTTGAAAAGTGTATCCTAATACGCGAGTGTGTCGTATTTTTCTTCCCTGTTCCATAATACACTTCTTTGGAATTGAAATCTATATTAAAATCACCGACTAAAACTGTTTTACAATCTTCGCCAAGCCTATTTTAACTAGATCTTATTTTTTGACGCCAAACTTGGCGATCCATCATCAAAAATCGCAAACCTCGGAGACTTTCAACATTTGATTGCTCCCTCCTCACCACGCAATGCAACGTTCTGACACATTGGAAAAGTGCCTCGCCGTGACACATCGTGTAGACAAGTTATGTCGACGCTAAAAAACCTGATTGATTTTAATAGCCCTCGAGTGCTGACAAAAGTTATTGTCTGAGCAATATATATTGATTTCGATGAACAGCTGAAATTTAAAAAAATGTGAACGCCTATTACAAAAATATTAAACAGATCGAATATGAATGCACGTATCTGTACAATGAGATGACAGGTATTGTGGAATCGAATGAGAAAATTTTGCAAAAGAAAAATGCCAGTAGAACGTGACTGATACAACGTACCAACCCATTTTGTACTGTGCCGGTCCGCTCTCTATTTTAGAGGTATCGGACCGGCCGTTCATTTCGAACCCGACTGTCATCGAATCTGGCACGGCGGACCTTTTTGATTTCGAAGGCCATTTTCTAGAGCGTGCGACTCACGGGAAATAGTTCCATCAACCAATGGAAATGGGGAAGGAACAACACATAGTTCCTTTTATCTTTTTAGAAACAGAAGAGTTATCCAGATTTTCACGAATAAAGCAAGACGAAACAAGTCGACATTATTACTTATTATCCTTTTTATTATTCTAAGAAGACTCGAAAACTGAACTCAAGAATGAACTCTCGATGAGCAACCCTTTCCCGATGCTGAAAAAAATGCAGCCGTTGCCACCGCTCGATTTAACTAGCTGCCACAGAATACTGTTTTATAAAGATAGGTAAAAATAAATTTAAATTATAAAATCCTGTGAAATATTAAAGGTGCGATATTCTGCCAGTCTGTTTCCAGGATTCATGTAGGAACGACGTTCATTTTAAGAACACTATCGTAACTACAACAAACCAGAACTGGATTGGTAGAGGAGCCCGACTCCTGCACTTCATTTTGCACGGTGAATTTTTTCATTGAATATAAAATTTTAGTATACTTCGTAACTGCCTTCGTTGATGTTAATGTTTATGAGACTGGATACAATCAGAGTGATAAGCAAAAATGTCCTTATTTTTATTAAGTTTTTTTTTTTTTAATAACCGGCGGGAACTTGCCGATGAGGCATTGTCCCTGACAACGGCCCGAAGGTGTGACCCTTTTATGATGGGGGTACCCAGTGGGTGGTCAGCGTTATCCCCTATGAAGGGACGGACACAGTGACAACCACGCCCAGTCGGGGATGGAACCCGAAACCGGAGTACGGTGCTTGACCCACCCTACAACTCGGTCGGTTATTTTTATAAGTAAATTAGGCCATTTTTGTTGTACCACCCAACTTCAGCTACACGCTTAAACCCAAAGAGCGAAAAAAAACGATCCATTGCGGAGCGATCCGTTTCCATGCAAACCTACCGTTATTTCCGCGAAAGTGCTCTTTAAGCGGGCTTTTTTCTGAGAACTCCTCTCCTCGCTTCCTCTTTTTTCCGAGAAATGCCCTCCTCGCTTATCGTTATAGTCCGCTCCGCTCTTGTAATCGAAAAACGCTCCTATTAGGAGAAGCTCACTTTTGAAAACGGGCCGAAAAATCGCTCCGACTCATCGAATTTCGCTCGTTTGGTTTAAGCGTGTATAGCACTTTTTTTGTCAAAAATCAAGCCCCGATCAACACAGTCACGTAAATGCATTTGAGTGTCAACCAGGGACGTAGCCAGAAAAAAATTTCGAATGTTGTCCAAAAGATAAAAAAGGTAGAATTTCTCAAAAAATGCTCGATTTATTGGAATCTAAGAAAACTCAAAATCTTGGGGGGGGGTGATCCCCCCGTGGCCCTTCCCCTGGCTACGTCCCTGGTGTAAACCTAGTCGGTGATTTCCGAACCCGGACATGTTTAGCCTGGTTCGCATTCATTTTTATTGGGGAGCTCTATTAGTCTAATCAGAAGTCACGGATACTCACAAAATCGGGTTGTCTGCCTCTAAACCTTCCCTTGCGCTCGGCATGACGCAGTCCAGTGAGCCGGCCCGCACGATGCCACATTCTGCGGCCGCGAGGATTCACTCACCTCCTCCGAGTGCAGGACCTCGACGGTCACGTGGTATCCCAGGCACCCGCATCGAGATGGGTCACACGCCCACACGCACTTCGACGGTGGTTCATTCACTCGCACACACACACACATTCACATGCACACAAACAATTCATGCGAAAGCAAACACACACACACTGGACACATTCACGCACAAACACACACACACACACACTAACCCATTCATGCACACATTCACATGCACACAGACAATTCATGCAAAAGCAAACACACACACACACTGGACACATTCACGCACAAACACGCACACACACACACTAACCCATTCACACATGGACACACACATTCACGCACAAACACACACACACACAAGCAGATATTCATGCACAAACCTATGTACGTATAGACTTCATTTAAAAAACACGCATGCACTGAGCGCAAACACATAGGGACACACACATGCACAAACATCTATGTACATACCTACTTATACACTCATAAACACTCCTGCATACATACACATAAATGTCATTATGTGCACACCCAACGACATCGCTCATGCAAACACGCATCCCTATTGACAAACCCCATAACAAAACATTCATACATGGACACACTACTCACGCATAAACATGTATAGGCATACATACATATTCAAACACACACCTCCATACATGCGCATAAACTTATCACTCGTGCATACATGCTTATAGACACACACTTTTGGCAAAATATCGCTCCATTGGGAGCGAAACGGGTCCCCCAAATGAAGCTGAGCTTAACGATATCATCCCTGCATTGGCGAGAAAACGGTCAACCCTCATGTTGCCCAATTTAAAGATCCATAATACTCACACTAGGGAACCGGAAAAAATAAAAAATAAATAAATACATAAATGACGGGGTGAACGTGAATGTTAGACTCCACCTGAACTCAGAGTAGCCGATCACCCCTCAAAATTCGTAACCGGCCTTTCGTTAGAAGTAAGAACCAAAAAGTTTAAAAAATGCATAACCCATGACTGAAACCCTATCCTTTGAGTCTATTGAAATCCTCGAGTGACACGATAGGACCCCAGAGGAGGAGGCCTCCCACAACAGATGGTCAAAACCGTCAGAAAAAGTCGAACCTAACTCCATCGAAAGCCACACATTGCGGAAGATTTCCATGCTCGGAAAATCGGCTTCGACCGAGTCAGAAATCAGACCCTTTCCTCGCCGTAAACCTATCTCTGCAGTAGGGGAAAGGATTCCGCTCGTCAAAATCCCATTCCAATCCAATAAAAACGCCCGTTTTCCATTGTCCTTTTTAAAAATCAGCCAGGTTCGTCGGTGAGACGTCGATCCTAAATCTCACATGCCACCAGAACATCCACCCTATGACTGGACATTTCTTCACTCGAAACGCGCATACCGACGTGAATCCCCTCTGCATCGCGGTGTGTTATTTTACAAAGTTTGAATGACTTCACCTACAATGATGCAATCCATTCAAAATAAAAGCGTCGTTTTAAAATATATTATCATAAAAAAATGAAACTAAAAATCTAATAGTTTAAAAATAAAATATACATATAAATATCACTGCAATCATGTAACAAAATAACGTAAACCCCTCTTGCCTTTTAGGCCACGTGAACTCCTTATCCCGAAGGAAGGCTATCCTAACTGGAACCGCGCACACAGCCTACGGGCGATCCAGAGTTAGGAGAGCCTTCCTCCTTATACCTTTTCCTACCTCCTCCTTCCTCCTGGAGTACGAGAGGGTCGGACTTACCAGGCGCCGTCTTCTACATTTTCATCCGGCTCCACGGCATTCACCCTGAAAACACAAAACTATTTTGAGCCCTTTCTTCTCCGGGATATAATAACTGCAACTACATACAGGGTGTCCCAACAGGACTGGATGAGCTCTGGACAACCAGACTCTTCTCGCGGAGAGCCTAAAATAAGCCCAAAGCACTGTTTGAATGTCTTCTTAACCCTTTGAGGCGCAACCCTTTCCCAATGCTGAAAAAGGGGCAGCCGTGGCCATCGCTCGACTGAACGACCCGCAAGAGGGCGGACGATCGAAACGTTCATCGCGTGCCACAGATCGAGAGACCCTTTTTGGACGACTCTCTAGATCTAGGGTCTCTCGATCTGTGGCACGCGATGAACGTTTCGATCGTCCGCCCTCTTGCGGGTCGTTCAGTCGAGCGATGGCCACGGCTGCCCTTTTCTGAGCATGGGGCCATCTATCCAGATGTTCTCGCATTCTTCCATTTTTCCAGCAGATGTCAGTGCTGTTTAAAAAGAGTCGCGGCCCTTTTTGGACGGGAAAGGACGTGCTGAAAAGTAAAGGATTCTCGTGGAGCTCTGTCACCCGCCACTCTTTTTATAGAAATCCAATCGATTCTTCGTGACGGGCCACAGTCCAAACGTCCGAGTTGGGTGTTCCCAGAGCGGGAACACTGCGCGTTCAAGGGTTAAGAGGACGTCTGAAAGAGTTCGTCGACTGAGAACGGGTGACTTTCATGCTTTTGTGAACACCAGGTGGATGCAACGCGAGCCATGAGCCTCGACAGGGCTCCAGCATGCATGCCTCGATAGGTACGGTGAACATTTTGAAAATCGTTCCTATAAACCTATGCAAAAACTCACGCTCCATTCATACTTGCGTAAGAGGTTTTTTTTTCGCCCATCGGATGGGGCGCTTCTCATTTTTTCTCGTATTTTTTTTCGAAAAGGATGGGTTCTAGTGTCGGGGTCCTTTGGACATTTTTTATGGACTCTAAGAGAAGAATCTGTTTGTGCAGAGTTTATGGAATCTTGTTGGACACTCTGTATGGACACGGACAGGGGGTCCCAAAATCACGGGACTAAGCTTTCATTCCTTCAATGTGGATCATAGACACATACAATAAACTCCAAAGTTAAGTAAAAAAAATAAGCTGCAGAATTTTACGGAGTCTATTCACATTTTCAGTCTAAACAAATACAAAATTTAAATTTTTATACGGTCCTTATCAAAAAAAAAAAAAAAGTACAATGCTCTCCATACATTGAATGAGGTGATGTGTAAAATTTCAGACTTTTGTCTCTTTTGACTTTTGACTCTTTTCATCAGCAGAAATAGGCTGAGAGATCTGTTTTTGGGACACCCTGTCTAGATGGATAGACCCATAATCTGCATTTTTAACTTATTTTTAATCTTTTAGCTACAGAGTGTGAAACAACCCAGAAGGAAAAGATAAAGGATGCCACGCGCATGGATTCTAAAATGCGATCGATTTCACGTGTACTCAGCTCATCGTTTCTCTCCCATCCTTCCAAAGACACGAAGGAATCGGTTTGTCCGTCGTTGCATCCGAGCTATCCTGCGGTTCCCCTCCGAAAACCCGTGCCCGGAAGCAACGATGGACAGAGAAAGGAGATCCCTGCCGTCGCGTCTCTGTGGCTTCCGATGTGGAAAGGGGACACCGAAAGGAGTACTTCTTTTGAATGAAGAGTCTCGGAATGGGACAGAGTACGAATACTGTTTTCTTCCTTCGTGGGTCCAGCTATCCATGATACGTGGACCGTTTCCTACAGAGTGATCCACATCACCCACGCATAATACGGTGAAACCTACGGACCACGATAGTGTAGGGACCTCCCTAAAAGAGCGTTGCAGACAGATGGAGCTTCTGCCTATTATTGGGCATCCAAGATGTTTCCTAATGATGAAAATAACGATAAAATAGAGTTCCCGAGCAGAAATAATTCTTCAGTCACCCACGTGTGTCACTTGTCCATTGAATTTTGAAGAAGTTCGGGCGATGAATCGATTGTACAGAAGTGAATCTCACTTCAAAACGCAACGTATTCACTTACTTTGATTTTGAGTTTCCTATAATGTCCTTTCTTTCACGATTCAATGAGGTGTGGAAAAGTTTAGGTACCCTTTTTACCGACCGCATACATGAAAGAATGTATAAAAGAGGCAACCGTTTATTTCTGGATAGCATTACAAAAAAGTAACTTTTCTGCAAACGCTCCTATTTTAGCCAAACCACAGAGTAAAGGCTTTAGCTTGAGCACATCCAAATTCGAGATGAACAAGGCACTTAGTGACAGAAAAGGCTTACTTTTTCCACTCCCATACTGCAATGATCGCACAGTCTATTCTGGATCTGGACCATGGGTAGTGTTGAATCGCTATAGGCAGGGGCTTGTTAAAAGTGAATATCACTCTAGGCAGGTTCAAAATACGTTAAGTGAACAGGAATTTCGTCGGGACCCAAGAAATGATCGTCGTATGGAGGTTTATCGCTATAAACAGTATCGTTATACGCAGGTTTCACAGTAGTGAACAAACGCGGGTCACCTAAGTGCATTTGGAACATGCTGAAGAGATGCAACGGAGGAGACTCTCCTTCTAGGACCCATGTTGCTTCCCAGGATATCCCACCTGGAGTACGTTTTTGAGTATTACGCATGCGCAATCGATGGATTCCGGTGGAGCGTTCAAAGAACCCATTCTCGAAAGCAATATCCGTCAGAGAAGGAGAGTCTCTTCCGTTGCGGCTCTTGGATCCGATTGAATTTTGTTAAGGCAAACCTGGAAGAGGGGGGTACCTTTCTAGGAGAGGTGCCTGGGCCGACGGATTTTTCAAGGGCCAATCTTTATGGACGTTACATCTGGAGAAAAACGCCTAAGCCTTAAAACCACTAGATCGACAGCCGCACAGTAGTCCAGAACCCTAGACCTTCAGCTATGTATTACGTTCAGTGTCTCATCCACTCGGTCAGTGGGGGAGAGATGAGAGGGAACAGGTTGGACATGAGTTCAACGAGCGCATTGAAGTGGGCTCAGGGTGCGCTCCTCCTTGGATACACCACTGGCGCGGGCAGGCAGACAAACTCACACCACAAACATCTTTTACAATAGAGTGTTTAAAAATCTCGAAGCACCGACGCTCAATATAACATTAATTCTACTAAGTGTACCGAAAAGTAAAGTTTTTTTCCCCTCCTTAAAAAAGGAAGAAGGAAAAAAGAAAACAAATTCAAAGAAATAAATTTTTAATAAGTTTTAGATGAAAACGCAGTTCTACTTGAACAATGGATTTCGACTGGTTACGATTTAAAGAAGAGTATCGTTGAAAATTCTTTTAAACTGCTTTATAATTTACACCAAGCATCCCTTCCTTTGCGTTTTTGCAACGATGAAAGCGAAAAGTGAACTATTTGCTACGTGGTAAAACGTAAAGAAACCAGATTGTGTTGGAAAGCGTTTTTGTAGTACATGCTTTTGACAGCATTTATTTATTCATTCACTTTATTTTCTTACCATCACAATATTTTTTCTTATTAGTTAATGTTAGCAAAAAAGCGTGTTTCAACGTCAGTTAGATTTTGTCCTTACCTATTTGGACTATATTCCGTATACGGTGCCTTGTTTACATGTCAATGGTTTGTTTACAAATCATTGGCGAACAATCTGACGCGAGAGTGAGCGATGCACCGCCAACTGCCGGTGGTAGTTGTGACTGGCAACCATAAAGAATACGTGTTTCGTCAGGTTTGGGAATTTGAAATTGTTTGCGTTATTGATGGAAGGGAATGAAATGTGTTATGTTAATATAAGAAAAGAATTTGTGGGTGTTTGTTAGAAATATAGTACGTTATAAGCCGGTGGGTGTTGGGGACATTTCTGAGCGGTTATTTACCAAAAAAATAGAGGTAAGTGTTCTTTTTTAACGAATCTTTCGATGTTTAAGGTTTTTAATGTGAATTTTAAATTGATATTTGAAGTGTTTATGTTTTCGTAAGTGCTATTTACGTGCTATTCTAATCATACTGACTTTATAAGAGGTGTACAACTAGGTTGTTTAATCCACCGATGTTTTTTTGAGTTGAAAACGGGCCAGTGTTTGCCCAGTTTACATTAGCTGTACAACTAGGTTGCTTAGTTCACTGTTGTTGTTTTTTTTTTAGTTAAAAACGGTCCACTGGTTGCGTAGTTTACATAGCTGTACAACTAGGTTGCTGAATCCACTGAGGTTTTTTTAGTTAAAAACGGGCCACTGGTTGCCTAGTTTAGATAGCTGTACAGCTAGGTTGCTGAATCCACTGAGGTTTTTTTAGTTAAAAACGGGCCACTGGTTGCCTAGTTTAGATAGCTGTACAGCTAGGTTGCTGAATCCACTGAGGTTTTTTTAGTTAAAAACGGGCCACTGGTTGCCTAGTTTAGATAGCTGTACAGCTAGGTTGCTGAATCCACTGAGGTTTTTTTAGTTAAAAACGGGCCACTGGTTGCCTAGTTTAGATAGCTGTACAGCTAGGTTGCTGAATCCACTGAGGTTTTTTTAGTTAAAAACGGACCACTGGTTGCCTAGTTTAGATAGCTGTACAACTAGGTTGCTGAATCCACTGAGGTTTTTTTAGTTAAAAACAGACCACTGGTTGCCTAGCTTAGATAGCTGTACAACTAGGTTGCTGAATCCACTGGGGTTTTTTTAGTTAAAAACGGACCACTGGTTGCCTAGAATGACTAGTAAACATGGCGACAGTCGCTGGAGCTTGGCGGTCGCCAAGCTCCAGCGACTGTCGCCATGTTTACATGGGGTGGGCACCGGCTTGTATGATTTTACCAACTATTTTATTTATTTAGGGACTTTTCAAACGAAGGCCCTTGGGACATGGGAAAGCTTTTCTGGGTGATTTTCCTGCAATACCTGATTACAGACTTCAATTTTTCATTTTCTTACTATTTTATTTTGACACATTTTTTAGAAATCTAAAACATCCATTCCGTATTTTTTTTAACTTTAAACAATTACAGAAATTACAAATACACATTATCACCAACCCAATTTCAGACTGGATGCTCATGAAATTTCTTACTGTTTCACATCATATGGAACAAAGCTCTACAAACTCCAATGAAAGTTCTGCTCATTTTCTATAAAGGTGTTTCTAACAAGAACACATAAAAGATAAAAAAAAGTATTAAACTGTTAAAAAAAAGAATGTAAACAAAGTATGATAAACACATAAAAAATTACTTTTATCAATCATCAATCTAGGGGACTTTTAAATGTACCCATGTAAGAATTTATAAGACAAAATGTTTACTCTGTAAACAAGTTTTTGGCATCTGCAACTATTACAGAATATTATTGTCTTATGCCATCGCCTGCTCCTAGTTCTCTCCTAAGACAACATACCATCCTTTACAGTTAATTCCTATCATGAAAACAATTAGGTACTCACAAAAAAGTAAGTACAAAACACACAAAGTTGCATTCCCCTCCCCATCCCCTCATGTGTACATCATCCCATCTATTCTCATTCGTCAGACGTCTAACCTAACGGTGAAACAAGATCGTTACTAGAAAACTAAGATAATGCATTCGATTATGACACAGCTGAAAATGTGGGATGTTGATTTAACTGAACACGAAACAAGATGGCTGCTAGAAAATGGACGTTTTTAATCCCATCATCACGCATCTGAAAAGCACTGTCTATCGGTGATTTTTGCTCAATAGTAGCAGATGACACGCGGGTCGAATTGAAAAGCGAAATCATCGGATCTCACCTACCCTTTCTCGGCGATGGTGCTTGATGTTGTTTCTTAAAATCCTTTATCTTTCATCGAAAATATTTCGTGTTTGTTTATAGTTTTTGTTTTCGCTGTCATCGTTACCGTCTCCTTTAAAAACGCATTTCAGTATCGTTGTCTTGACCCCGAATATCCATCTGTTGAAATCCTTCTGTGCAAGGGTCTGTAGCAAGGGAAAGGAATGCCTGAATGCTGGAATCCCTCAGAATTCTCGGCTGCTGAGGTACCTACTGGTACCGCAGCAGCTGTAAAACCACGAGATCTTACCTACCATTTCTCGGGGATGATTGTCTTTCTTCAAACATTCCGATCAAAGTATTCAGCTTTATTTACAGTTTTCCTTTTATTGTTGTATTTGGACTTGATTCATTTTCGGACTCGTTTGCTTGGTTCCAAGTATCCGCTTATAGGTCTTCGTTGAACAAAATATACAATACAATGGGTGCATTCGTAAACGACAAACTCGTTGCAGGAGTTTTCGTAAGAAAACTGGAATGCGTGTGTTGAGTGCTGTCAGTGGTTATCAGTTTCTTTTGACTTTACGAACAACTTCAGTTTATTGAGTTTCGTCGCCTAGGAGACGTGTTTGTTTAAAATTCGTGGATGCATTCATTTTGCTGAGGAGAGTTTTCAGTACATCCTCAATATAAAATCAACAGGATTTTCAAAAGAAAGGGTGACATAATTGAAGTGCACAGATCAAAATTTACAAATTTCAACTTAACCTTCATTTTTTCAAAAGTATTCAGCGAGAGAAGTTCAAATTTCGCTCATAACCGTTTAAATCAGCTTCAATCTCAACACTAAAATATGCATTTTTGAATTTATTGAAATGAAAAATACAAGAAAATGATTACCTTTGAAAACTTATGTACCTTCGTAGCAGTTTCTAATGTACGCATGAATTTCCTCCTCGAAAAAATAATATTTGCAGCTTCAGTAAACGTAAAATACTTTTCATAACAACATACTTTCCATAACAACGGACGCTATTTCTAAACAAAAATAACGTGCAGCAAGTAATCTTCTCAACAAACGAGATGAACCTAATCTGTGCTCAGATTAACTATCGTTTGAAACTAATCGCACTCAGTTTTGTATACGAACGTTCGAGTTTATAAACTGAATGCATTCAGTTTCCTTTACGAACACCTTAGATAGAAACTCGTTGCACGAGGGTAACTCGTTTGGCGTTTACGAATGCGGCCAGTGACTAGCACAAAAAAAGGAAGTTGTACAATTCATAAAATCAAACACAAACAACAAGGGTATAGGTGGGAATCGAACACAGGACGGAGAGGAGGAGAGACCCTTAACCTTTCAGGCACCGACTTCCCTCGTGCACAGTTTTCTTGTTGGAATCGTTATTTTTTTCTTATGGATCCGAGCTTTGGACTTTGACTAAAGCACAGGCAGAGCAGCTGGCCATCTTTGAACGAAAGGTTCTTAGAAAAATATCGGGTGCTGTGAACGATGGACTGTGGAGACGAAGACATAACCTTGAACTTTATAGGATATTCAAGGAGGCAGATATCATTCAATTCATAAAGATAGGTCGTCTGAGTTTTGCGGGTCAAATCTGCCGAATGGGCCCCTCATCCTTGACTTTTAAGATCTTAGGCCATAAACATGTAGGAACCAGAAGAAGGGGTAGGCCCAAGCTCAGATGGATTGACTGTGTGGAAGAAGATCTCACCCTATATATACATATTACGTGTTATTAACTGTAGAACGTTAGCCAGGAGGAGGTTGGAGGGGAAGAAGGTTCTCGGGAAGGCCTTGGCCCCCCAAGGGCCCTCATGTCAATGGAAGAAGAAGAAGAATCGTTATTGTTTCATTTCAACATGGATTCCAGGATTGCTGGCTGGACCCCAAAGGCCCATCCGTTGAAATCCTTTTTTTAGTTAGTTCCATCATAGATTTAGGAATACCTAGATTGCTCATCCGATGTTCCTAATCGTGTGCTTTTTGTTGCCAAAAACGCACCCCATTTCTGCCACTATCATGGCTGCCGTCGATGTAAAATAGAACAATCGTTGCAATACTTCAGAAAAATAAATAAGTTCGAGGGAAAATATTTCGATACGGGTACTTTTTAAAATACAAATCGTTCTAAAATGATTGAAAATACCATTATAATTTAAGTTATTGCCATTCTGCGCATGTGCATGCCACTATCATGGCTACCGTTTGGAGGCAACAAGTTTTCTCTCGTTATGCTCAATCTAGACATTCCTATATTATGAGTTCCATAGCAAGGGAAAGACCGCTTCAGAAATCCTTCCACAACTCGATGGATCGGAAGCTCAACAAGCTCCCCAGACAGCACACTAGCCCATTTCACGATAACTTATCCAGGACATGCGCAGTGCATGTCTGTAACCAGAGACCTCCTAGACATTATCAGCACTACATTGCTATTAAAATCGAGCAGGTTTTTTAGCGTCGACACGATTTGCCATGCCGAGGCATTTTTCAAATACGTTTGCTAGATAACGTGGAAGGGGGGGGGATGTTGAAAGCCTCACAAGGTCTGCAATTTTTGATAATGGATCTCTGAGTATGTTGCCAAACAATTAAGTCTTCAAAACCGAACCAAGCTTGGAGAATAGCTTTCAAATTTGGCTAGAAACTGGCAAACGCGACAGTTTATTAGTAAAGGAAAAGTATAGTTAGACTGTGCCTGGCGAACATTGTAAAATAGTTTTAGTAGGCTACTTTAATATAGATTTCAATTCCGAAGAAGGGCTTTATGGAACAGGGAAGACAAATACGGTACACTCATAGATTATGATACGTTTTCCAAATGGTATTTATAAAGGTGAAGTATAATTGGAATATGCTTGGCGAAGATTGTAAAATAGTTTTGGTACGCGATTTTAAGGTAGATTTCGATTCCGAAGAAGTGCTTTATGGCACAGGGAACACAAACACAGCACACTCATGAATAATGATACACTTTCCAATCTTAATGGAATAAGGAAGAAAAATAGGGACGACACATTTAGTATGATACGCTTTTAATATAGAGTACTTCAGTGCGTATTTAAAATATGGAAGTGTTTCAGATTTTAATTTTCTTGTTTTAATATCTTTGGGTAAATCTACAGTATGTCTATAAAATGACACGTTATGGACATTTAAACGACCTCAATCATGACTGTATTGACGTAAACGAGAGAGGCTATCTTGAACGTGTCCAGAACTTGTCCTTCTGGATGTTTAGAATTTGCCCATGAGATATCATTAATAGGCAGAGTGTTTCAAAATTAGAACACTCTGCATATCTATGCATATCTGCATATCTCTATGCTACTTCTAGGAGGGGTAGGTTACACCAAGACAGTTCGAGAATCACACAGCGATGGGATCGGAAACGTCGTCTTCATGTACGTAATCTACCGTGTCCCAATAATCACTTTTTAAGAAAAGTTGAAGCGTGTATCTAATTTCTTAAACAAGTTTCATAAACAATAGGTTCTCCTCCGAAATTTTCATCCATGTAATGAAAGAAACAATTCTGAAATAACATTTTTTACCAAGTACAATCTGTGAAAGATACATTAGTGTTTGAAAACCGGAAAGTTCACTATTACTTGAACTCTTCTTCTAAAGTGATTATTAACAGGTACATGAAGAGTACGTTTCCGACCCCCACATCGCTATGCCATTCTGAAACCGTCTTGGTGTAGCCTACCCGTCCTAGAAGTTTGTTCTTCTAATTTTGAAATACCCTGTATAGGTCGTATCGTGCCATCGGGACAAGTTATAGACTTAGTATGAATAAGGGCAAGTTGGAAAAAAAATCATTTTAAAACATTTTACACTATTGCGCAGATTATTCATCGATGAATTCTATTCGGATAAAAATTCATTCTCGAATTCTATTCGAATAGTCATTATGAAATTCTTGTCGTGAGCAACCACACTCCGTTCCACGAAAAATCGGTCGTTCAGAGAGGGGGTCGCTGAAAGAAGGTTAAACATTGGGTAGCCAAGAAAAAAAAACATTGTTAAAAAAATTGCGCCGATTTTGATGAAAATTGGTTATTTGTGGATATTTGAACACAGAGAATATTTTTACACTATCCATTTTGCTATATATCTTCCGCTAGATGGCGCTGCAGAACGTCGAATTCTATTCCGTTCAAGTGCTTGCTGTGAAACTACGGTTCAACCGATTTTGATGAAACTTGGTACACATGGATATTTGAACATGTAGAATATTTTTACACTATCCGTTTGCTATAACTTGCCGCAAGATGGCACTGCAGCGCATCAACTTCTATACCGTTCGAACCAATCGCCATAAAAATATACTTACACATTTGTGTGTGTGAGCACGGACAATATATTCTAGCGCATTATTACTTTAACTCGCCATTAGATGGCAATGCAGTGTACCAACTTCTTGACCGGACAATTGATCTCTATGAAAATTGATATACATAGATTCTTGAACACGGAGACTATTTTCGTGTTACCCATTTTGCTATAGGTCGCCACTTCATTGTGCTGTAGCACATTATTACTTTAACGCGCCACTAGATGGCGCTGCAACGTATCAACATCGTTCTGTAACTCGCCGGTAGATGGCGTTGCAGCAACAATGGCGGATTAATGCAAGCCTTGAGTAAGAATCTTTTACATTAATTTTTTTTTCTCGGGGGGTGGGGTGAGTCTCGTATCAACATCTTTCTGTAACTCACCGGTAGATGGCGTTGCAGCACAATGGCGGATTAATGGAAGTTTTGTCTGGAGGGGAGGGGGCGGTTACGTTGGAAGACTGATCACATGCATCCATGGTTATAGATAGATATTTGAACACGAGGATATTTTTGTTATCCATTTTGCTATAACTCGCTACTTCATTGTGCTGTAGCACATCATTACTTTAACTCGCCACTAGATGGTGCTGCAACGTATCAACTTCTTTCTTTAACTCGCCGCTAGATGGCGCTGCAGCATATAAACACTGTTCAACTGATCGCTATGAAAACTGGTATAGATAGATATTTGAACACGGAGAATATTTTGGCGTTATCCATTTTGCTATAACTTGCCACTAGATGTCACTTCAAACCAATAACTTCAGGACCGTTCAACTGATCGCCATGGAAATTCGTATACATAGATGTTTGAACGCGAAGAATATTTTCGCAGCATCCGTTTTGCTATAACTCGTCTTCTGTACCGTTCAACCGCTTGCTATGAAAATACCGTTCAACTGATTTCGATGAAAATTGGTGCACACAGATATTTGAGCATAGAGAATACTTTTACGCTATCCATTTTGCTATGACTTGCCGCTAGATGCCGATGCAGCGCACCCACATCAAAACCGTTCGCCTGATTAACTTTAAGAATTGGTATTCTTACACATTTGAGCAGAGAGAATATTTTTTTAGTATTCATTTGGCTGTAGCTCACCATTAGATGGCACTGCAGCGCATTATTACTTTAACTGGCCACTAGATAGCACTGCAGCAATCAACTTCTGGATCGTTCAACTGACCGCTCTGAAAATGGGTATACATACATATTTGAACACGGGGAATATTTTCGCATTATCCATTTTGCTATAGCTCGCCCTTGGATGGCGCTGTAGCGTATTATTACTTTAATTCGCCACTAGATGGTGCTGCAGCGTATCTTGACCATTAAACTGTTTGCTATGAAAATGGTACACATAGATATTTGAACATGAGAATATTTTCATGCTATCCCTATTACAATAACTTTGACAGTAGATGGCGCTGCGCCGAATCATCTTTTTCACCGTTCAAACGATCGCCATGAAATTCTATATGCATGATTATTGAACACAGATAACATTGATGCGATATCCATTTTGCTATATCTATTTATTATCATAAATAGTAATTACAACAAACCGTAATATAAAAAAAATATCCATTCATTCCCGTGCGAAGAACGGGGCCTTCAGCTACTATTATCCTATTTCATGTTGGATGCATTTAATCATGACAAAGATTTATATGCGAACATAGAAAAAATATAAAAATAGTTGACGGACACAGTACCCAGCAAACACACACAGGTTCTCTGAACGTCTATTAACGTTCAGAAAACGTCTTCTGAACGTTAATAGACGTTCAGAGAACCTGTGTGTGTTTGCTGGGTAACAACAAGGAGGGGGCCCCCATTCAGACTTTTGCTCCAAGCTCCGGTTTGTCACAATCGGGGCCCTGGTCCTAATGAGGGATAGATCTCCTCTTAGTAGGGTGATGTTGTCCATTGGTTGGTGAATTATGGGTGGTTGTCCACCAGCCTGTAATGCTCACGTCAGAGCGGTCGCAAGACTGGTCAATGAATACCATTACATGTTTTACTGCGCCGGCCTGGCGGTGAAGTGGCTTAAGAACCATTGGGTCTGGGTTCGATTCCGGGTCGGGCTTGGGTGTTCAATGGTCCGTCCCTTCATAGGGGGGCATTCTGGTCGTCCATTGGGTGCTCCCATAATAAAATGGCCAGTGGTTCGGGCCTTAGCAGTGGCAAAAAGGTTAATGGCCAATATCCACCCATTGGAAAAAAAGAAAATGTTGAACTGTGCACTTAGAACAGGCCCGGGCTGGCTCCTTTGAGGGCCCTCGGCTAGAGATTCAAAAGGGGCCCCTTACTGGGGGAATTTAGAGGGATTAGAATACTAGGATATGCAATATTTGTAAAATTATTCTTACACGCCTAAAAACTGCTTTTAATTATTTTACAGCTGTTGGGGTACCCTGATTCTTCGGGAAGGCCCTAGCGCAGCGGTTTCTGTAGAATCCTCCGCTATGCCACTGTGTAAAGGCGTAAAATGACCGGAAAATATATGCTTAAACCAAACGAGCGAAATTCGATCAGTCGGAGCGATTTTTGGCGCAGTTTTCAAAAGTGCGCTTCTCCTTTAGGAGCGTTTTTCGATCACAAGAGCGGAGCGAAATATGCATGAATCCAAGGAGGATAGAACAGACCTATCCTCCTTGCATGTTCTCCTTCAGTTCTATCCTCCTTGCACGAATCGAATGTTATCAGTATTTTGGAGAACAATAAGCGAGGAGGAGTCATCCTCAGAAAAAAGACGAAGCGAGGAGGGGAATTCTCAGAAAAAAGACTACTTAAAGAGCACTTTTGCGGAAATACCGGTAGGTTTCGATGCTAACGGATCGCTCTCCAAATGTATCGTTTTTTCCGCTCTTTGGGTTTAAGCGTGTAAATAATCAAATTACTTTGATACATATTACTCCAATTATAAAGTATAGTCTGTCTATGAAATAGCCAAATGCCGGAGCCCTTCATCCAAAATACAGATGTTGGGACCTTTTTTTTTTTTTTAATATTAAACTTCCAACCCTATTACTGCTTGTCGCGAATTCTGAGCCTTTTTATTAAAACTTCTTTAAAACTCCGTTGAAAAGCAAACGGATTTCTGAAGCTTTTTAGTTAAAATTATCAGAGTTATTTCTCACCAAAGTTTACTAACCTGCCTTCATAGATCCATTTCGAGAGAAAAACAAATTTTAATCATCCCAAAAAATGTTTTTAAACAGGAGAGTCCTTCAGTAATAGAATAAATGATTCTGGTGTGTAAAAAAATGTGTATTTATTTCTGGTGTAATAAAAAAGTAAGATTTCAATCATATTTATCGATTTCTTTTATAAAACAAGATGAACTTCCTACACCTCTTTCAGATTCATGTAAAAACAGTAATGTTGCCAAGCTTTTAAAAAGGTGTTTTTAGCATCATTTTATAGAAATTCACATATTTTTACTTCATAGGGGACTAAAGTACTAATTTTTTTTTGCCATTGGTGTCCCTAGTTTCATGAAATCACCTAGAGTTGGCCTTCGTAAAAAAATACATTCTGACACACCAGAATCATTACTGAAGGCTTCCTGTTTAAAACATTTTTGGGATGATGAAAATTTGTTCCACTCTCGAAATGGATCTATAAAATTTTGAATCTGGTTAGTAAACTTCGGTGACAAGTATTTTGATAATTTTTTTTTTAATTAAAAAGCTCCAGAAATCCGTTTGCTTTCCAATGGGGTTAATATTTAATAAAACAGTCCCAACAACTGGATGAAGGGCTCCGGCATTTGGCTATTTCATTGACAGACTGTAGTACATCAAATTACTTTAATTATAAGTAGTATTTATTGGGGCTTCTCTTGGGCCTCCTGAATCACTCTGCACCAAAAATCAAGGCAGGATGTATATTGAAGGCTTGCCCTTTACTTCAATTTGAAAATAAATCTTTTATTAATTCTTAATATGTCACTTATGTTTCAAACTGCCCATCAGTCTATTCTGTTTTTGAAACCAACGTAAAAGTAGAGTCAGAAATGACCCATGCTTCCAATTGGAAACACGCAGTGAAAATTGTATAAAAAATATTTTTCCCCCATTTAAATGACTAGTATCCTTTAAGTAACGAATTAGAATACAAAATATGTATAAAAGGTTAAGTGGGAGGGGTGGTCGAGGCGGTCGATTTGCGTTGACAAAATAATAATGATGAAGTCTTTAACTGAAAAATTCTGCCTTTTTTACAGTCTGAAACCCCTCCGAAAATGCTTCATGGATATGTTCCTTTTTACAAGAGTTCTCAGTAACCCAGCACAGGGGCGTAGCCAGGGGGGGGGATATCGGGATATATCCCCCCCCCCGAAATTTTTGGATTAGTGATGAAACTCCGTCTATTTATACACATATAAGTTCATATCCCACCACCCGAATAATTTTCCTGGCTACGCGCCTGACCCTGCATACTGATGCATATATAAAAATACATGGTTCGTATTGTGCAATAGTATAAAGATGGAATAAGATAAGAACTCAGGAAGTTCTCAAGCACCTTACAACACAACGAAAAAATGAAACGAAATGCGATTAAAACGAAAAATGCGGTCATAACCGCTGGTAGATGGAATTATTATTTTTATTTTTTTATGTAAGCTACGACACATCTTACCAGCCATGGACCATTCATCTACTGATGTGGTCATAACCACTGGTAGATGGATTTTTTTTTTTTAAATGTAAGCTACGACACATCTTACCAACCACGGACCACATCAGTATATAGAACAAGTGAGTATTTATAATACGATTTTCTCATCGCACCTATTTTCTGGTGTTGAAAATTCAAGTTCCTTTAACATCAAAGTTTTATTACAACTTATTGTATCAATTGGTGAATAGGACGCATTACTTGTAACGAATTCCTGGATACTTTAGCTATCGAGTGGTTGTCATTCAATTTTGGATGCGAATGACAGATATGTAGTTGCTACGTCAAACTCTACCCCCCCCCCCCACGATTATGTTATCATTAGTTTTTTTTTCTAATAACTCTTAATAATTTATAATAGTATATAATATATTTTTCTAATAATATAATAATTTCTAATAATTATTAAGTCTTGATATTTCACTTATTATTTAAAATACCCATCTCTCTATTCCGATTCAGAAACCAGTGTAAGAGTCAAGTCGGAATAAATGAGCCATCTAAACTAATTTAAAATATGCCTGGATCTCAATTAATATGCTGTTGGCCGAATATGAAAGGAAACGTAGGAATTGACTGACTTACAAGATGCTGGATCCGCCGTCCACCCCAGGTAGTGGCGGATGCAAGGAACGGGCTAGAGTTTCAGCCCTCCCAAAAGACATTGTTCCAGGGCAAGGACGGATTAAGGGGGGCGACTGCCCCTCCCGAGAAAAGAGAAATGAATACAAAAGATCCTATTTTACTTCCATAAAATGGATGTGCGTGCGAATCTTCCAAGTAACCGCCCCCACGCCCAAAATTGCGTCTATCCGTCAGTCCTCGAGGGTAACGTTTTACATCATTGTAATCTTTGTTTAAGTGAAGTGATCCTCTTTTTATAAATTAGACCCTTCTAAAAACTTGGGGTTCAATTTCACTTTATTTTACATTTTGTCTTGGTCAGTAATGCTTATTTTAAAAATTAGCCCCTCCCAAGCAAAACGTCTGCACCTGCCTCTGCCTCCAGGGTCTTAGCCAGGGCGTAATATCGGGAATAGATTCCTTTCCGTTCGAAAATTTCCCATTAGCACGAGTTTTTACATTTCAATGACCAGAACAAATTACATTTGACTTACTTACGGAGGCTGCCTGTATCTCATATTTTGCAAAAATAAATCAATCAATAATTTTCTGTCTACGTCCATTTTGCTTTCATTGATAATAACATCACCTATAAATGTCCGTTATGCTTGCTAAATCTTTTGAACGTTTTAATGTAACCGTATTCGTCTGAGTTAGTTTACACATTCTTAAACGGATTCATGAAATAATGCATTTTTTAATAACTTATAAATTTAAGGTGGCACCGTATATACTCGCGCTCAAGCGGGCCCCCAGTTATATAGCGCAACAACTGAGTTCGTTCCAAGAACGCAGCTTTCTGAGTCGGAGTTCTAAGGTATCGACATCTTTGCTTCTTGGATTAAAACAGGCGTGGACGTCGATTATCAGTGAGAAGAGTGTGAAATCATTTGAAAAGTGTAGCATCGGCAGTGTGCCATGAATGGCAGTTTCGTTATGGAAGTATGAGGATAATTTAGCAGATCCCGAGTCCGATTTCTACGACGAAGGAGCCACGGCATCGGCCCTTCAGGAAATTCAGACAGTAGCGATTTTGAGTTTAAAGGATTCGCTCGATATCATTTAATAATCTCCCCATTTTCGCTCGTATTTTTAATAGCTCATTAAAAGTGGGAATTTTGAATTCTGTAATGTATTATATAACTCCATAGTGTGGTTTTTGTATTGCATTTTTTTTTTCGTATAATCTGCGGGGCATTATAAATTGGAATTTTTTAGGGTTGGCTTATACGCGTGTCAAGAGTTTTACCGGCATTTCGTCATTCAAAATAAGAGGGTCGGTCGGCTTATATGCGAGTATACGCGGTATTGTGTTATTAGTACTCAAAGACGTATCAGAATACCATGTAATACTTCAATCAAACAAACACAGGGTACTCTGATTCGTATATTGCGTTCAAAAGGCTCACATTGCTTTGAAGCATTTTTTTAATGAGGGTGGGTGCTTGACCATCCATCACCATACAGTGATCTCTTAACTATGCACGGGAACAGGGGACAACGATGCAAGCGCACGTAAGTGAGAAACGTGAAAAAACGACCAGGGACCGATTTGCAGAGTTGGGGGCCATGAGCAAAAGATAGATTCGGGGCACGAAAACGTTCTTATACCCCACAAAGCAAATTTCACATCACGCCATACAAGGAAGGATTTTATGAAAGCATAAAAATGATCCTTTAATCAAGATGCCAATTGAAATATAATAGTTCGATAATATTATGTGAGGATAATATTTCCATTATATTATTTAATTTTTTCAATCGCTCATTTCATACCCTATTTTTCAAGTAACATGTTCCACACTACTTTTGTATTTATTTTCCTACTATTGGCATCAGAGCATTGACTTAGATCTTCATTTTGCTCCACTTCGGAAGCTATTTTCCTTTTACATGTTCCAACTGAAAATAAGCTCTATCGTTTCCTCGCGATGAACGAACATCATTCCATAGGTTACGCCTAAAGTTTGCGCTGAATAACTGCCTGCAAATATACCGTTTCGCTAAAAAGTCGATAGGATGTGAAATAGTAACAAAGTACAATTATTATAACTACTTTTTTTCATAAAATTAGATTCTATCCGTCACTTATTTTAAATTAAAAACAAAATTTGCAAATTTTTAGACTTTAATTTATAGCCATTTGGGGGACCCCTTTTTATGAGGGGCCCGGCCGTCCCGAATGCCTTGCTGCAAATGAGTCCCTGTCAACGACACACTACAAAAAGAAGCTTAAAAATGAAACATGAATAAACTCAACTACATCATACTACTGATGACTACTACACTGAAAAATGTAAATAAAATAAATTTCAGAATCCAATTTTTTTTAGTGAATTATGTTTATTGTAATATATGAGAAGAATGTTTGGAGTCAATTTTGTATAATTCCGACCAAAATGAAGACGTATGGAGCATTTCGAAGGCAAGAAAATCACAAAAAACTGGATTTGGAGAAAATTCAATTGAAAGTGTCATTCTCCACTTACCTTTAATACCGTCTCTTCTGAATAATTTTATTTATGATTTTACCTTAACAAAACATATTTTAAAAATAATTTCATTCAAATTTTAGCTTATTTTGTAAAACGTTCAGTAAAAATTGTCACGTGTTTATTGACGCGTTTGTTTGCATTTTTGTGGACATTGAACTGCCCTTTTAATTTTTTCAAACCCTAATATCTTTTTTAAAAAATGTCGTAGACATACGCGGTTTTTCCTCCATGGTTCAGCTTTAATCGTAGAATATTAGTATGTAAAAAAGAAAAAAACACATATTTTGGGGCCAATTTTGATGATTTGGGTGTCCACAGTCCCCTTAACCATGAGTGTTTTTACATAGGGTTAAGTTCCTCCTTATCTGTCATATGTAAAGATATTTTTTTCAACTTCGTCAAAAGTTTTCATACTACCTCGTTTGAAAAAGTAATTGTGTCAAATAACCAAATGAACTCACTCAACTAACCGGGGTTCCTTTTACGGCAGTCAAAAACGTCACATCATGAATTAAAAACTACGTGAGATTAATAACTCTGCCACAAGCTTTACGTCCTATTCGCAATCTGTGCGATTCTAAATAGCTCCTCTAGGTGGCAAAGTTTTATATTTTTCTCGAAATTGAACCATGGAGGATTTAATTTTAGCATTTAAGGGGAGCAGTTTCAGAGGAAAAATTATAAACTTAAATTTGATAAACAGTAAAACTGTTGTAAGCCATTTAACATTTTACAAAATAAATTTAATGTCTGGCAGTTGGGGATTCTTCGCTACGCCACTGATGTTTACAGATTTAGTGATTAACATTGACGGACTTTTGTAGATTCCCAATTCTGAACAATAAACAAACTCTTCATTTTAAAAATTGTAACTTAGTGTACTTAAATATCAACAAGATATTACTTTAAAACAATAATTAAAGGCATGCAATGGTGTTGCCAGATTAAAAGAATATTACGTGTTTTAGACAATGGCATAACAGACAATCTTGAGTCTGATTCAATAAGCTTTTAAAAGGGTTAAAAATACCACCGAAGTCCTAAACTTAGTGGACAAAACGTCGTTAAGCCTGGAATAAATAATAAAGGCTGGATCCCATTATTATTTGTTTCCTCTGGGGAAAACTAGTTAAAGATTATAAAGACTAATTTATGCCACGTTTCAAACAAGTCAAATATTGAAACAGCAGTATAAGATGAACAGTTATAAACAAATATTAAAAATGCAACAATTCCCGATTCCTCGTTCATTGTTGCAAGAAATGTAAAAATCTGCATTCATATTGTTTTAAAACAGAGGATGTTAAGATATTGTTGAAATTGCCCATAAAATTTCAACAATCAACTAACAATGCATATTATTTCTAAGGAAACTTTTATTGAAAGTGTTCGTTAAAAAGTTGAACATTTGCGATTTTAGCAGCAATTTAACTGCTTTTACTGATTATCTATTTATTTTCACGTTTATTTCATCTTTGCGTATCGTTGTTACAACTTTTTTCCTCAGTCTTTTTCACTGATATCGTTTTAACTACTGCCTCATCTAACTTCTCATCAAATACTACACCTGCATCAAACTCAACTTTGTCGAAATGTCTTCTTCAGTGCTTTCCTCTGTTGAAGAAAGTCTGTGGGATACCGGTAGTGACTATTTTACTGCCGTCTCTGGAATAAGTTCGTACGTAACAGCTTTGGCTCCCTCTCCAAGACCTGTCCGGCAGGCTCCACTAGCTCCAAATCCTGTTCGGCAGGCACCAGTGGCTCCATTTCCAAAAACTATTCGTTATCCTTGGCATCTTATGGAGCGTTTTTTGGAGGACTGTGTCGCTCCTTCGCCTCTTAAGCTGTACGGGGACGTTTATGGTATCCCGGGAGCATCTGGATGGGATCGTCGACTGCGAAATGCAGGTCTTGATCCATCTCGTTATGTGAAGAAGAGGAAGTCTAAGTTATTGAAATTTGTCAAGAAAAAGTTTTCTTTCCTGTGTGCCAAGGAACTTCAGAGTAATCTGGAGTAAACTGAATCATCCAATTTTGACTTGAACTCACGCAAACTAATTGGAGTTCCTAAAAGCCTTAATTGTGACTTCCAATTTTCTACTTTTAACATAAATCTTCAAGATATTAAAGACTGCTGCTTAAAATCACCCGACTAGTCCAGACCAAGGTTGAAACAATCCGTTTCGAACTTTTTAATCTTGGTACATACTCACCTTCGTCTTATGAGTCGTTGATGAACTCTTCTTCAGAACAGCAAAGACTTAAAACTTTCAAACTGTTCAAAACTGTAGCGTCAGAAGCGAACGCTTCAATTTTCTAATTTTGCTGAAAGGTGAGCAATTACACAGCGTCAAGTTACCCGACTAGTCAAGACCAAGGTTGAAACAAACCGTTTCGAACATTTTAATCTTGGTAAATACTTATTTTTGTCTTATGAGTCGTTCCTGAACTCTTCTTCAGAACAGTAAAGACTTAAAACCTTCAAACTTCTCAAAGCTGTCAAAGGAACGAACTCTCAAGAGTACTAATATTGCTGAAAGGTGAGGAACTACACAGAGATTTCAAGTTACCCGACTAGTTTAGACCAAGGTTGAAACGAACTGTTTCGAACTTTTTAATCTTGGTAAAACTCTTATCTTTGTCTTATGAGTCGTCTATGAACTCTTCTTCAATGCAGCAAAGGACTTCAAACTTTCAAACTGTTTTGCTGAAATGTCGAGTCAAAGACGAACTTTGCTAAGTGATGTTGACGAAAGGTGACAGCAACAAAGCGTGAAGAATCCACACGTTCAGTCTGAAAATTGTTCCAGACGTCAAAATCCAGGTTGAAACAAAAGTTTCGAACTATTTAACCTTGGAAAAGCTTACTTTGAACTTATGAGTCGTTGATGAACTCAAATTTTTACTTCACGGGAGCAAATGCAAACTTTTCGAAAATATTTGCTGAAGTGTCGAGTCAAAAATGAACTCTAGAAATCAAGCCTGAGCGTTGAAGCTCGGACTATAGGCTATGATTGTAGGAGTCAAACAGAACTCATTCATATTTTTAAGAACTAACTTAAAGAGAGTCTGTATTGAACTCAGATTTTTATTTATCTTTTCCTTTTTGTATTTCAATGCATATTTAAATCTGTAAAACATTTTTTGAAATAAAAACAAAATTCTCATCCGATGAAGTATCGTGCCTTTTGATTAATTTAACATTTTCTTACAAGTAATGCATGTTTCAGTTAGATGCTATTAGTAATGCTATGGTTTTAAGTAAGTAATTTTCCAGTAAAAAGACGCGTGTCATTTATATCAGACAAGCGAAACATCTTTATTTATTTAACTATAAAGAGCAGTGGTTGACAAACTGGGACACGTGGGTAATATCGTGGGGATACGTGAAAAGTTTAATGTAATGGCAGCAATCACACACACGCAAAAAATAAATAGTTAAACTGTAAGTACCTAAAAAAAGTTGTGTTGTTTTAGATTACAAAAATAGTCTGAGGTTCAATTTTTAAAAATAATTACAAGAAAAAATCCACCCTCCAATTTGAAAACAGCCTTTTGCCTCCTTTTAAGCTTAGAAAATTGTGATTTTTTTTTAAAAGCATGCCTGCATCATGTGAGGGGATGAAGTCGTCTTTATAGGAAAGTGGGTACTATTAAAAGAAAAGTATAAGCAAGGGGTGCATAAAAAAAGAGAAAAAAATGTTGGAAGCCGCTGCAGTGGAGTGGTGTTAATGGCATACAGCATTGATCTTGGAAGTAAAAGAAGAAATATGTAAACTTTTTTTTTTTTTTTTGTCAACGTAAAAATATGCTGTTCATTTATACTCGTAAAACTCCGAAATAATGTTTCATTCTAAAATCACAGATCCTATCTTAGTTTACGAAGATAAATAGTATTAGTAAAAGTAATACGTGGTAGTAACCAACTGAGTAAAATAATCAGATAAACTGTCTCAACTACCCGGGGTTTCTTTATGCGGCAGTCAAAGCGTGAGGTCATACATTTAGCACTGCGTGAGATTCATAAACTCTGCGATCAACATTACGTCCTATTCGCAGTTTGTGTGATTCTAAATAGCTCCTCGAGATCACACAGTGTACTCTATTTAACCATGGACGGTTTAAATATATTTATATTGGTACAGTTTGGATATTTGCCACCACGGCGAGATGAAGTATTTCGTTGTGTTAAATTTAGCTATCTGACAAGAATTATACATGAGAATATACGGAAAACTGTTTTAATAACAACCATAATGGAAAATGATCATGCTTTTTTTTTTCCATGTGTAAATCGTCAGCGAATGTACCATTGGTTGCAAATATCCACACTTTTTCTTTTAAACCGATCATTTAAGGGGAGTGGGGAGGAGAAACGTAGATGTATTGAACTGAATAGAGTATGTATTGAACTCAGATTTTCATTTATTTTTTCACTCTGGTTTTTCAGTGTAAATTTAAATCTGTGCTACATTTTTTGAAATAAAAGCAAAATTATCATTCGATAAAATGTTGTGCATTTTGATTCATTTAAAATTATCTTACTAGTAATGCATGTTTCAGTTAGATGCTATTAGTAATGCTGTGGTTTAAATGAGTCATTTTTCACTAAAAAGACACGTCATTTCTGTCAGACAAGCGAAAACCTATTTTTCCTACTTTCTCGCAAAATAATATAAAATCGAAAACTGCAATGGGGGAAACTAGGAAGACTTGACCCAGTTTTTGGTTTTACATTTTCATTTATTTGTTTGTTTATTTTTTGTATGGCAGTTGGAGCTGAATAAAAAGTATGAAAAAAATACTCTTTTATTTTATACATTATTGTAGTAAAAATAATAACATAAATCTTATTAGAAAGTATGCAAAAATCACAAATTCTTACAGTCTGTTCATGGCCTAGGCTTGGGGATACTCGACCCTCTACTTAGGGAGATATAACCCCCTCATGAAAGTGAGAAGACTCATAGATATTGGATTACAACACAAAGACTTTGTGATTGAAAAGTTTTCATGTTCAATAGATGGAATTTTGAGTGAAAAAAAATCGCACTTTATTCAAAATCAGCAGAAAAGCAATTTTCAAACTCAAAAGTGATTTTGTCATTCTGAACTGTAATGTCAGAAGGACTGATCAGAAGGACGATATCTGCCTTCAAAATGTCTGGAAGAACTGCTTCTCTGGGCTTAGCACCATTCTTTCTAATATATTTTCCTCTCACCTGCAAAGAAAAATATTTCATCAGATCAGACCTAAATAATAATATTGTAGTTATTTATTAATTAACAATTCCTTAGGCTTAAAAATTAAAAATATTTTAGTAATTATTTCTCAAAACAATTCATCAGCCAAAAATATTATATATCTTAGTTATTCATTACATAAGAACAGTTCAGTAAGCCGAAATATTCACTATAATTTAGTTATTAACTAAACAAAAACAATTGTTAGGTAAGAATCATAAAATTTTAATCGTCCATAAAATAAAAGTTCACTAAATAAAACCAAAAACATCAATTAATCATTGGGTTAAGTCTCCCTAGTCAGATTGGATCCAATCTCCCTAGTAAGTTTTGCTTTGTTAACCCTAACTTTTGCATCTGGGAATAAATAACATCTGGGAAGGTGTGAAGCCGGTAGTCTCATGGACGGCACTCCTATAGGCCAGCAGGAAGAGGGGGAGTTTTTTGTCCCAGTCATCTTGATTCCTAGACACCAGGAGCGAGAGGTTGTTCAAAATTGTGCGATTGAACCTCTCCACCATGCCGTCGGATTGTGGGTGTAAAGGCGTTGTCTGGGTTTTGTCGATTCCGAGAAGTTGACATAGTCCTTTAAAAACTGCAGAGGTAAAGTTCGTTCCTTGGTCTGAATGAAGGTACAGAAGGGTTCCATATCTGGAAATCCATTCTTGCGCCAGTACCTCTGCTACGGTCGTAGCTTCTTGATCGAGAATAGGAAACGCTAAGGGCCATTTAGAGAAATAGTCAATGACAACTAGGATGTATTTATTGCCATCCGAAACTCGCGGAAGAGGTCCCAAGATGTCGAGGGCAATTCTCTCGAAAGGCGCTCCTACATTGTAACGATGTAGTTTTCCACGGCTTCGTTTTTTCGGGCCTTTACGGGCGACACAAGCTTGACACTACTTTTCGATATCGTCTCTAGCCCAGTAGAAGCGCTCGCGAACTTTCTGCAAGGACTTCATCATGCCAAAATGGCCCCCGTTAAGCCATTATGAAGCTCTTCTAGAACCTTCGGAATCCTCGAACGAGGGAGTACTAGCTGCCATCGAAGCACCTTCCCGTCATTCGACTCCCATTTACGATACAGGACTCCATTTCTCAGGCGAAGCGAATCCCATAAAGTGCAGTACTGATTTGTTGCCGGACTGCGAGATGATATTTCTTGCCAGCTGGGCTTAACGCTAGATTTTTCCATTAACTCCACAATAGTTTTAATGTCGCTATCTGCTAATTGATCCGCCCGAAGATTTTCGTCACTCCAGGGATCTTGAAATGGGGGCGATGATGTTACTTGGCGGACAACAGGATGTTTCAGATGGTACTTTTTTCCGCTCTGGAGCAATATCGACAACTGTCCATGCAAAGGCCTTCTCGGCAAAGCATCTGCATTTCCATGAGATGCTCCTTTCCGACGACGTATCTCGATGTCATATTCTTGTAATCTCTGTATCCACCTTGGCTCTCTGGCCCTCTGGATTCTTGAAATGTAGAAGCCAGGTAAAAGAGGCATGGTCCGTTCGGGGCAGGAACTTTCGGCAGTACAAGTTATGATGGAAATGTTCCACGGCCTTAACGATAGCAAGAAGTCCTTTCTCGTAACACAATAGTTACGTTCTGCCTTCGAAAGGCATTTGCTCTAGTAGGCAATGGCATGTTCTTGGCCATCTATCTCTTGGGACAAAAATGCTCCGACACTCTCCTTACTCGCATCTGTGTCCAAGATAAATGGCTTGTCAGGGTGAGGATACTACAGGATCGGCGAAGATGTTAGGGCCGTCTTCAGTTCGTGGAACGTATCCTCACATTCTGCAGTCCATAGAAATTTTTTTCCAGTCTCGGTCAATAAAAAAGTGGTCTTGCAATTTCAGAAAAAACCTTCACGAACTTCCGATAGTAAGTACAAAGACCGAGAAAACTTCTTAAGTCATGGATATTCTCAGGAGGACTCCAGTTCTGGACTGCGGACGTCTTTTCGGGATCGGTTCGGACTCCGTGGGCGGATATTATGTGCCCGAGATAACGTACTTCCCGACGAAACAAGTTGAACTTCGATGGACTCAGTTTCAAGTTTGCCTCTTATAATTTCTGCATCATCTTTTGGATGTTCTCGAGATGCTCTTCGAAAGTCTTTCCGACGATGATGATATCGTCTAAATAAACGAGATATGTTTCGTAGGAAAGTCCTCTCAACACTGTCTCCATTAGATGCTCGAATGTAGCCGGTGCGTTGCAGAGTCCAAAAGGCATAACTTTGAACTACCACAATCCTTGTCCCGTGGTGAACGCAGTCTTTTCACAGTCGTCGGGATGAATTTCTACTTGCCAGTAGCCACTCTTCAGATCCAGAGTAGAAAACCATTCATTTTCCGATAAGTG
>JAWZYV010017072.1:0-81109 GCA_038373885.1 Cheiracanthium punctorium | reverse complement strand
ACAAATTGATTTATTCACCTTGATTGATCTACAGCTGCAACTGAAGAGAATTACTGATCAGAAGATTTGATTATTAAATATTAGATTTAATCAATATTTTATTATCATATAATTATATTATAATTCAAATCTAAATTTAAAAAAAAAGTTTTTACTGGTTTATTTTTGATCAAAATATAATTGCAACAAGTATAACAAAGGAAAGATTTAACTAGATAACTAAACTTGTGAAATCCCATAAATAACTACACATATTGTTTAGCATTGTTTAACACAATATTTTGGATTTCATTTTGATAAAATCAAATTTGTAATCTTATAATAATTGATTTGTTATTCAGCATACATAATACTCTGATTTTCATAAATTTACAGATGCTTTTAATTTATATAAAATTATTGATAGTATTATCCTTTCACACATAAAATATAAAATTATTTAGTCCTTGCTAACTCAGCAAATAAGGGATGAAACAATGATAAATGGAATGATTAAAAAATAAATAAATAAGGCTGCAAAAACGTCTTTTTTCATGATATAAAAAAAAGTATGATACTCAGGCGAAAGCATTCACACATCCATATATAATTTCACAGAGTTTTTGATTGAAATGATGATTTATTCGAGGAAGCCTGATGTCTAATACTTTAGGATTCGACTGCAGGCATTTTATCATCAGTGGACTGAAATGGAGATATAACTAAAAAGTTGGCACTAACTATTAATGGAAATTTCATGGAAGATGGAATACTCAACACAGGGACTTCCTGTAAAAAAATATAGCATAAAAAACTACAGCTTTAAATGAAAGCAGGTACAAAAGTAATTTTTTTTTTCATATTTATGTATTGGACAAAATTCTTTAAAACTAAATTTACTTTTATTTCAATTAAATTATAAGTTATTTAAACAAGTTCATGCATATCCATACAAAGATTTCAGCATTAAATGCAGACCAATCAAAAATTGCGAGCGAGGTGGAGCTCTATACCAATGCTTCCACCATGAATACTGCCAGAATCCACCAGAACCACCATGATATACACTGGTGCCGGTCTGCTAGACTTTACTGCCTGTCCACACAAATCAAATTTATTAAATGATAATCATCAACAAATGCCGTACTACATAAAAATGATATTTAAATAACACTTGATTTGATAAATGAAACACATGCTTATATAATATTTATTATTTTTGGCTGATGCTGGGCTACAAAATATTTTCCTTCTATAGTCTGCAGAAAAAGTTGGAAAACAGTGCCATACCTGCCAACCTTAGAAAATTAACATCAGTAAAATTATGTCCTCATTTCAGTAAATTTTTACCTCCCATCAGTAAAACTGAGTTCATTTATTTTTTTGGTACAAATAACTTGTGCTCTTGTTGCTTTTCATTCATAACTGAGCCTGCTCTACTTAGTGTTTTTTTTTTCCTTACCTGGTTTAATTAGGGAGGGGGGGGGGGGATTTAAAAAACTAAATTTAAAATAGGAATCAGTTTTTATCCTTACAGCATTAAAGATTTAAATGAAAGAGTTGTAAAAGAAAAATATTTACTCACAAGAGCGATGGAAAAAGATTGAATTGAAAATCTGAACCTGCCCCATTCAATGAAGTGTTTTTTTTTTTTTATTGGTTTCCTTGAAAGAGGAAAGGGGGGGGGGGGTTTAAAAAATAAATTTAAATTCAAAATAGGAATCAATTTTTACTCTTATGGCATTGGAGATTTAAATAAAAGAGTGCTGAAGGGAAAATATATATTCTCTAGACGGATGGAAAAAGATTGAATTGTTAGAAATTGCGAACTTCGAAATTCTCCAAGCAATCCGTAAAATTACTAGTCATCTCCGTACATCAGTAAATTAATGCCAAAATCCGTATATTTTACGGATAATCCGTAAAAGTTGGCAGGTATGCAGTGCTCTATTCAATCACTGTCATTGTTTCTGAATAAGTATTTTGATTACTAGCAGGTCAATTCATGTAAATACATTCGTTGTGTTGGTTGAAATTGGTTGGCCCTTAAACAGAAAAGCTGTAGAAAACACTCATGTATTTTCTTTGTACAGCAACAAAAATCAAGAAGTTTGTTCATATCATGCAAACAGTAGCTCTTCATCGATAAGTCAGTTGCAATCTAACTTGCAATTTAAAAGCAAGTTTCAAAAACTAATAGTCTAAGAGCCAGCGACTGCCAGACCTTCGTCATAGTATAAAAGCTGAAACTTTCTCTGCGCATACCCCCCAACAGAGGTAGGAACAATCGGCCACTATAAAGTTTGGATGATTGTGGCTTTGGCAGCTAACAGGTGGCAAAGGTGTATAAAATTGGAGAAAATGTTCGTCATTTCATAAAGCTTAATTTTTTTATATGTTCTTCTTCGCAGTACTAGAAATCACTTTATCCCTTGCCAGACAACCCCAAAGTCATGGAAAACTGTTGTGTTCGTAACCTCCTGCGACGAAGTACGTCAAGCTGTCGCAAAGTGCCAAGCACATTTTATACTGCTACTTCTGAACTTTCTTACGCACGAACTTTCTTGCAGCGCGCTCGTAATAGAATTACGTTTTTCAAGACTTTGAGGTTGTCTGGCGGGGGGTTGCCACGATGGAAAAGTGTCTGGCAAGGGATAAAGTGATGTCTAGTACTGCGAAGAAGAACATATAAAAAAATGAAGCTTTATGAAATGACGAAATTTTCGGCAATTTTATACACCTTTGCCACCTGTTACCTGAAAGCCACGATCCTCCAAACTTTATAGTGGCCGATTGTTCCTACCTCTTTTGGGGGGTATGCGCAGAGAAAGTTTCAGCTTTTATACTATGACGAAGGTCTGGCGGTCGCTGGCTCTTGCTCTATAAGATTCTCAATCTATATCCATGATTCATGATTTGTGAAAAAGAAATACTAAATGTTTATTTATCAGTCTCTTCAATCAAGCTTCCATCTAGGTAAACTTAAAGGGGTATTCCAAACTAGCTGAAATCATACCATATGCAAAATATTTTTTCTCATGACATAATTTTTACATCAGAGATTATTAATTTAAGTTGACATTTAACAAAATATATTAAACACATAAAAAATAATATTCTATCTGATATTAGGTAAACGACCTGCAGCTGAAAACTGCGAAAATTAGGGTGTAGGTAAATTTTCAGAATTTCGAAGTTGTTTAGGCTTTTCTCCATACTGTTTCTTATATCTGCATAGAATATCAAGCTGATTGACTGAATGGTGCGGATCTGCAAGCAAAATTACCATAAAAAGTTTTGTTTTAGACTGGTAAAACCAGGAACCACCATTAACATCCTGAGGTTTTATTATATAGATGAATTGAGAGTCCTTAAGCTCTCTGTAACTAAAAACTAAGATTATTTTTTGATTTAATAAGATCCAAGCAACGTTTCCATAATAGGTATTTTAAGTGTCACTTTATCAGTTTAAATTTACTTGTGAAGATAAATTTATTATTATTAAAAAGAACAGATTACTCCAAAGTAACTTGAAAGGCAATATCACATAACAATTCTCAAATTAAAAAGTGTCAAGATTTGACAAAATTACACAATGCTTTTATTTTAAAAATGAATACAGTTTTCTTTTGATTTACAATTTATTGTTCCTTAAATAAATTACAGTATTATTTTATACATTAACTCTTCATGCAGCAGCTGACGTTTAAATAAAAATAAATATTGTCTAGATATTTTCAAACTTTCAGTCTGCTATAATAGTCAGACAATGGTCTACTGTTTGTATTAAATGTGAAAACTCAAAATAAATTTTGACTTCTAAAATAAAGTAGCTTTTAATAATAAAAGCAACTAAATAATTAAATAAATAAAAACAATTAAAAGTAAAGGTATTTTACCTCATTTACATGAAGTGAAACTCCTTTCACTGCTGTCTCTGCTTTTGAGAGGACACAGCCTTGATCATTCAAGGAATAGACACCAAATCGATACATAATATGACGAGATCCATTTTGGATGGGATTAGCAGCACTTATTGCATTGGATGGCAAATTATTGTTGTGAGAATAACGCATGAGTTTAAAGTGGCTGAAAACAAAACGGATAAATTAATTAATGCATAAATACTTAGTTTTAAGTGAAATAAATAAGTATAAAGGGTATTTAGTACTCAATCAGTATACATAAAATCCTCTCAAAACCTAATTGTTGTTCCACTGAGGCCCATTTTACCATTAGATACACAAGGCACTTGTCAAGAGCTAAAATTTTAAAAGGCAGCTCATCTGCTATTTTTTTTCCCCAGTTACCAAAAATATATTGTTGTTTGTTATACATAATTTAGCACTATCAGCCTGTTTTGAAGATTGTTACAACAGGCACTAGTAGCAGTAACTGACCACAGCACCTAATCCTATTCCATAATTGCTAACTGACCTTTTTAGGAAGCCTAATACTGTGTTTTAACCCATTAAGCGTCAAAGCTCCCGTTACGGGAACATCTATTATATATTTTTTTTCTTAAAATATTTTAACGCAATGTACGAAATACACATTTTATATAAACATTTACACTATATAACACACCCTATAGTGTAAATGTTTACATAAAATGTGTATTTCGTAAATTGCGTTAAAATATTTTAAGAAAAAAAATATATAATAGATGTTCCCATAATGGGAGCTTTGGCGCTTAATGGGTTAATGGAAAAGCAATAATATATAAAGATATTGCTTTCATTGCAGGTTACACAATGACAAAGAAATTCCACAGTTTTGCCTTTATAATTTATGATAATTTCAGTCATTTAAAATCACGTTTGAGTTCAAAACATAAATAATATGTTTTTCATGCACAAGCCAAACAATTAATAAAAATATAAACATAAATATTCCTATTATACAATGTATCCATACCAAGTGGACATGGATTGAGGAATCTTCACTTCCAAGTTTTAGAAGTTCTAAAATTAAGGTCCCACATATTGAAAAAAATGTAAGTTGTGTTGCATGTGAATCAATTAATTAGAACACGAGTTACAAATCTTGAAAATTACCACTGAAATTGACAAACCTTAATGTCATCACATTAGAATGATTTTGATTTCTAGAGAAATTTTCAAAATATTGCCAAATTGGCTGACTTATTTTTGAAGCCACGTTTGATAAAGTATTGCCAAAAGTTTCTAAGCTTGGCAACTTTTGACATAATTTTAAAAGGAACACACAAGCAGGGGTGCTGAAAATGTTTAGGGCCCAATATTTCCCCAGAACACTATTTTTTATTTATTTATTTAAAATTTATTTTTTGTCAAAAATTTCCCCAAAACCAAAGCATATTTTCATTCTAGTTCAAGAGACTACCTATCACTAGCTCCTTTTGATAACATCTGTGTCTACAAAAAAAAAAAAAAAAGAAAGAAAAAAATCCCTTTTTTATTTTCTTTAAATACACTCAGAACAAAAATTTCCCCAGCTCTTCAGAATTTCCCCCCAAACCTTGCTTGTGCAGTCGGACATATTCTGCTAGCCTTGCATACAAGCACCATTGAGGACTGCCAACGTTTTCATACAATAAGCTAATTATATGGTAGCGTATAATTACAAGCTTCCGTCCAAAAAAAGTGCTACTGCTTCATCCTTTAAAAATCAGAATTCACATTTAACAGTGCTCTCAATCTATGGAGGAGAACCAGTTAAAATACAAAAAACAGAGATAGTGCCAGAAAATATAATTTGCATGGACAGAAAAAAAAAAAAAAAAAAAAAAAAGATAAATATGCAATATACTATGACTGAGCCATAAATTTTTTGTTTTCCATTGTGAATAACAAAAAGGTTATACAGGTGGAAGAAAGGAAAGTATCTTACTTCAGGATTAAAAAAACTTTAATTCTAAAGTAATACCAATGAATTCAGTATGTTATAAAAATGTTCATAATTAAGACAACTCATCATGCCATTATGACTTCCGTTAATTATTTAGTTAACAACACAGTAGTGCCTAGTTGTTTCAAGCAGTAAAGTCTGGTTCCAATAACAATCAGCAGTTAAATGGAAAGCCCTTTTAAATTATTAAATAAACCTATACTTTCTGTGTTGGTTTACACAGAAAGGCATCTCAGACAGTTATTAAACCTCTAGCTATTGAAAATGTATTTAAAATTCAGTTAACTATTATTTAAAAATGTAATAAAATAAATTCCTTTGCACTCACAGAAATTCAAATTTTTTAATTTTTCCAGGCTTAGAACATGATTAAAAAATTTAGCATGCACAAATATTTATTTTACAGAATAATAATTAAAAAAAACAATCAATATGTCCAGGGAAAGTATTATTAGATACCTATCAAAACTTGATTTTGGACAGATATAAGCCGACACAATTTTTTATGAGACACACATAACAATGTGGTTAACCGATCTCCCTACTTCCCTTCACACACTGCAACTTTTTCAAATGTGAGAATCTCTTTCTTCTGCATTTGTATTTCTCTTCAGGTTGAAGGTTACCTTATTATACATTGTTCAAATTTATACAGACCAATAGTCATAATAAAATGAGGAAAGGTGATGAGAACACAATCCATAACTGGGTGGACTAGAACCTTAGCCTAGAAAGAGCTGCAGTATGCATGACAATTTACTATAATGCTGCAATGAAAATGTGTTTTTCAAAGTGATTTTTTATTTTCTGTAACTATTGTGGTTTATGTGGGAGAAAATATGGGTGTTTTTTTTCTGCTGAGGGACTACTCATCACCAAGCTAAGACATTTGTGACAGCTGCTGCCATGCACTAGTTGTGGTGGAAACATTGGAACAAATATTTTAGATATTTATTCTAGTAACCATGGATATGAATTAAATAATGTAAATATAAGAAACAGACATGAGGTTGCTAACCTTAGTGCATTGAACAACTAACTGCTACCCTTGGCGATTTTTGAGAACTATTATTTTTCAGCAACCATAATAAAAGAAGGAGACTGGCAATTTTTAAAATCTTGGGAAATTCAAAAGGTGCCACAGGGCGGAAAATGCTAATTAATATAATGCATAGCATTCATTATCGGCTTAATGACGGCCGTTGTACGTATTCTCAAAAACTGCACAAAATGTCAGTAAGTTTTGACGACATATATATATACATTAATGATACCTTTTTCTGGCTGAATTCTTGCAACTTAACAAGTTCTTGTACAAAAGTTACATCATTAGCAAAATAGCTCTGAAAAAGGTTTGAAATGCTGATTAGCTAGGCATAACCCCAATATCTCAAAATTAACTTAATAAGCCCTGTTGCAAGTGAGTTTTCAACATCGTAAATTTCAATATTACTCCATTTGAAAACTACTGTGAGAAATAACCAGACTCAACTACCCTGGTCAGTACGTGACATCATAAATTAAAAAATTGCGTTAAATTCGCAAACTCTGGTACACAATTTATTACCCTATTCGCAATTTGAGCCATCTAAATAGCTCCTCGTGATTACACAGTCTGATGTTTTTAACGAGACCACGAATGAGACTGAACCATGCTGCAAAATACATAGCTTCATCAAGGCTAATGGCTTGCCAACATGCCATTGAAATACTTCATTTTATACTTTCATTGAATTTTTATTTTCTTTATATATATTATCCTAATGAACTATTGAACTTAATTTTTTGTATTCATTTTATTGCGTTAATTAAAATCATAAATTTAGCTAAAAGGTATCACTACATTCATTGACTGTTAGGCGGTGCGAAGTTTGTCGGGTCAGCTAACAGTTAATACTAAATTTTTTACACAGAAAATATACAAAATAAAATTTTTTAAATACTTTCTTCGCTAGGAGACCCTGCATTTAATAGTTGGCTGACAACGTTGAAATGATGATAATTTGGCACACAAACGTCTTGTTTAAATCAGAGTAAAAAAATTCATTCTTTTAGAAAAATGACAAGTCACAGAATAAAAAAAAAAAAAATAATAAAAAAAAATAAAAAATAAAAAAAAGATTTATAATACCAAATAAAAATTCACTTTATACAGTAGCTCTTACAAACTTTAAATATGAAACAATTCTTACCCTCTCTGATAATAGATGACAATATCCACTCCAAAGTTATAACCTGTCCATCTCCAACTATGCTATTGAAAACAGAGATAAACAAAGGATTATCTTTGATAGAAATGTTCAGAGCTTTTTAAAACTTATTTAACTATAATTACAGAATGAAATTAATTTTTGTAAGATATCACTTTCCTAAACTGAACAGTACTCTTTTGTAAAACATTTAATTATTTATTTTATGTAAAGACAGACAATAAAATTTAATGTACACTTGTCTTCCTTTTAGATAAGCAGTGTTTCCAAGTGACATTAAAGATTGAGTGCTAACTTTAACACTAAATCCCCCCCCCCCCAAATCTAAGCAAAATAAAATTACTTTATCAGGACATAGTGATTATTATGTGATGAATATTGATTACATGTAATATTTTAACTTCAGTGAAAACATTTATAATGTTAACATTTAAATAGGCAGTGAACAATAGACTGGTAAAATAGCAGGGTTCGTTACTTCCTTGCCAAATATAGAAGTCATAGCCAAGCTGAGTCAAGTTTTGGGAACTTAATTGTTATGTCAACCTTGGCAATAAATTACCAAAAGTGGTCAGCCTTGGTAACTATTTACATATTACAACAGGCTCTGTTACAAACAACCCTTAACGAATGGTTTTAAAACACATTTATTTAAGATTTTTCGAATGATATCATCATCAGAACATGACCAAATATGGTCATGTTCTGATGACGTACATGACCATGTATCAAAAAGCATGAACATGACCTAAATTATTGCAACACAAACATTATATATTAATGACTATGTCATTTTATCTCTCAACACCCTTTATTGAAAAATGTGTCCCAAAAATGCAACATAATAAAGCGACATAATTTTACATGCATTTAAATACTATTAGTTCACAAGAGCTTTAATCTATTGCTACAATATTTCGTAAGCTGTAGAATATGCTTTGCATGTATTTTTTACATATATTTAAATACTATTAGTTCACAACAGCTTTAATCTATTGTTATAATATTTCATAAGCTGCAGAATATGCATCCTATGTATTTTTCTATAAATAGGTTACACTCATAAAAATTTCAACATAAGGTCACCAGGCAAAATACGCAAAAGATGAGCGATAAAATGACAAAGTCAATTAATATCGTTTTAATATGGCAATAATGAAACTAAAAAATTAGGGGGGTTCAGGGGGGATCTCCCCCTGACGAGGCTCAAACAGCCGAGTTTTATATATATATATATATATATATATATATATATATATATATATATAATATGCACATAAATTATAGTACCTCTTTCTTCTTAGAAGTAGGGTAATGACTGCATATTTAGTACAAAAATTTAGATAAACAAATTACAGGTAGGTACTATAGCTAGGTTAAATATCATTTGGCACAGTTCAAGTACTGGGTGTTAAACAAATATTTTACCTTTGTGTCTGTATTTATAACTCTTCCACATCTGACACAATCTCTATTGAATTCCTCTTCTGTAATTTTTTTTTGGACTATAATAAAAAGAAAAGAACGAAAGTTTGAAAAAAACTAGAACTATCATATTTTTTTAAAAACTTAATAATTTAACATGACTGTTCATAACACAAAAAACATAATCTTAAGCGTAAAAAATACTACACCCTGCCTTTTTTACTTTTGCAGGGTAACTAACTAACTATACCATAGTAAAGCAAAAAAATATATAAGTATATATATATCTAAAAAATAATTTCACAATGCAAAAATGACATATAGATTCAAATCAAGTATCCATAATTAATTATAGAGAAGATATCCTATTTGTAAAGTGCAAATGCAGCTATGACAAACAAAATAGAATATAACTAATAAATAAAACACAAAGTACATACTGCAAATATGACATACCCTACAGGAAAAAATATAACAGCAGATGCAAAAATTACATATCTCGTGTGGGAAAAAAAAAAAAAAAAAATCAGATGCTGAGCCAAAGTGCAATTAAACAATGTGAAAACAGAATAGAATGGAAATTATAACCAATGGTACCATCGTTTCTTTTTTTTTTTTTTTTCAATTATTTTGCTATCAAAATACATCTGTTTATAATTTTCTTGATTTGGATTCTTGTTCTATAGTAGGATAGAGCCTAAAAAGTGTGGCGTGAATGTCTCTTTTGATATGCCACACAACCGAAATCCTACTATTTTGATTGGCTTCAATTATAAGTTACTGGTTATGGCTCCTGACGATGGTACCAATGGTTATAATTTCCATTCCATTCGATTTTCACACTGTTTAACTGTACTTTGTTTGGCTCAGCATCTGTTTTTTTTTTTTTTTTCCCACACAAGGTATGTAATTTTTGCTTCTGCTGTTATATACTTTCATGTGGGGTATGTCACATTCCCAGTATATACTTTTTTTTACTTATTAGTTATATATATATATATATTAGGTTGTAATGAAAGTTTCCCGCCATCGCAAATATGGTCTATGCAGTTTGCTCATATTTTGTCAAACTACTTTTGGACTCTTTAAAGAAAGACACTTGCTTTAGAACTCTGTGTTGCGAAAGGTTAAAAAAATACTGTTATCATTAAGTACAATGTGTCTGAAATGGAACTATCACACTACCAAATTAGAACCATCATTTACTTCCAGTTCTCTTGCAAAAAGTCAGTTTCAGAATATCAATGAGTTAAATGTACAGCTTTAGGTACAACTGTTGAATCATATGACATTGTGAAAGTTTGATACTGAAAGTTCAAAAGCAACGACTGTGACATCCAAGAAGTAGAGCGCTCTCGCCTGCCTACTGATGTTAAAGTCGGATTGTCGCAGGCGAGAACTTGTGGAAGATCAGTATTCAACCACTCGAGAGCAAGCTAAGGAGTTACACGTTTGTGTCATGCCCATTAGTTGTGCTATACATCCCATAAACTTGACGTGCTAGTTCAATCGCTGGGCACCGCATGAATTTTATTCAAGCAGGTTTGGTGGAAAACTTGTTACAACCTGATATATATATATATATATATATACAGGGTGGCCATAATTAAACTGCAAGTGTTCAAGGGGTGCTGGAGAGAAAACTACCAGGAATATATCAGTGAAACTTGGTATCTACATGTTTCAGAACATGCGCAAGTCAAATATGAAATTAAAAAAATCGTTATTTTCACCCGATAGATGGCACTATATCGTGTTTCAATGCTTCTGGACATCATATATGCAAATTTTAAGCCCACCGAACAGCGCAAGAACAAGACTGCATTGAGTAATGGTCAATCATGACTCTGAATAAGAAGGAATGTGCATTGTTGGTGAAGATATTCTATCAGAATGGTTCCTGTCGTGTTAGTGGTAGCAATTATTCCGCTACTCTGAAAGAAATACCAGCGTATGAAACGATTAAGAAGAGGTCCAATGAGTGTCATTGAGAATAAATAATGGTTTAATTGCTTTCCAAAGTGTCTTTATGAATTGTTTAATTTGTGATCTTAATATACGTTAATTTTTGATTACATGTTACTGAAAATTTAATTACTGAAGCGAATTGTATGGAATTTTGATAAACTGTAAATGATGTTTTATATTGTTTATATGCCTCTTAGAATGTCGCTAAGCTCTTCTATCGGTTTTGGAAGTTGTATTTGCCACCGATGAACTTTGAAATACGGTACAGCGCGATCTATCGGGTGAAAATGACGATTTTTTTTTTTTTTTTTTTTTCATGTTTGACTTGCGCATGTTCTGAAACGTGTAAATACCAAATTTCACTGGAATATTATCGGTAGTTTTCTCTCCAGCACCCCTTGAACACTTGCAGTTTAATTATGGCCACCCTGTATATATATATATAATTATCTTATATGTATGTGTAGTTTTTATAAATGCTAAGCATTTTATGTAATGTTTATCTTCTGCTATAAAAAATAGAAGAAGAAGTTTCAGGGAAAAGGCACTTTTATTTTAAGCAACAAGTGATTACTTACCCTAGATCTACTGCTTGATCAACCCGTAACAAGTGATACCACTGAACTTTGAAAATGGGCAGAAACCAGTCTGAAAATTTACAGATATATGCTAATTGATACATCAAACTATTTTTTTTTCAAATGTTTCAATGTTTGTATATGTAACTAATATCTAAGAACATTCAAACACACAATAGTAAGGACCATTCTAAAACAGTTTCATAGAATGAATATAAACAGTTTCTCTTTTTTATTTCAAGGACTTTCTAAGCTTTTATGACCAGGTACAACATTTAACAAGTTTTGCTGAGATACTGAAGGTTAAAAATAGAGAACAGGGATAGTATGAGTAGATAATTAATTTTTATTTTAAACTTGATTGCTTCAAAATGCCACCTAACTGGTACATCTTTCTATGGAGATTAATGTGGTTTATTTGCACAAAGTGTGCACCTTCCAAAAAGAAAAATATTTCTGCAGAAATTACACAGCAATCCAATTTAATTAAAATAGAAATTTTGTATCATTGTCCAAAAACTAAATAAGTAAAGCATTTTAAAAGGATTTGAGGGAATGTGAATGTGTAATTAACAATATTATTAGTTCATTTATAAGTAATAACTAAAGAAGATGATTTGTTTAGAACGATCTATCTATCAATTAATAAGTTTTTGAATGAAAAAATGAAATAATTACTTTTTATGCATTTAATATGTGTGCATAGATTATACATTTTGCTCAATAAAATTATGAACATATGTTTCTTTAAATTTTATTACTTTTTCAACTTGCACTAAGGTTCTAGTCTAAAGTTAAAAAGAAAATACTGGAAACTAAAGCTTCAGCCACTATCATTATTATTTATTTTTTCATACAAAACACATCTTATATATGTACAGACAGGAGCCTATTTGAAAAAGAGTGGCACAATCTATGGCCAGTCTTGCTATAGTTCCACATTATAACTTATATCTCCATATGGACTCCTAAGAAACAACTAAAAACTCTTGAGAAGACTTTTGTAATGCTGAATTAACTTTATAGAACTTGTGGTGGAGGGGAGTACTTTAAAATTCTGTACTTTATTTTAATTAGATATCAAGAGCAAAATTAAAACAGTAAAAGGAAGGTTGTAAACAAAATATGCTGAATTGTTCCCTCTTAATATAGTTCCATTTTAAGTTTGAAACACATGGTGATGACATTTTTCAGTGAGAAAAATTACTCACAGTCTATTTAAATTCAATAACATTGCATTAAGCACATATAACAGTAAAATGCAATTGCTTTAAAAGATAATACCTTAACAGTAAAAATAACAAATTAGCAGCAAAACTTTAATACATCAATAATGAGAAGACTTAAATACAATAAAATTTTATATTACAGATGATCCATATTCCATTATTAAAACAATTATCTTACCAGGAGGAATAATATTGTCTGATTCCATCACTACAATATCAACATAATGAATAATGAGATATCTAAGACGTAAGGCACGAAATGCAGATTGATACGAAACTCCATAGTTTGTTTCAAGAAAAGGTTTGCCACCTAAATGAAATTTAAAATAATAATAATAATAAATGAAACAGTAAATTTGGGAATTTATAAATAGATTGTATATTTATACTAGCTGACCCGGCAAACGTTGTTCTGCCATATAAATTATTCCTAGGATTATTTTAGTAGAAAGAAATGACTAACTTATTGTAAGTGTGTGAGGATGTGGTATATGAGTGGAAGAGGCATGGAGCGCTGTGAACGATGCTGGAATGTAAAAATAACACAATACCAAACATTTATATTTTTAATTCATTGTAATTTATTCTTTACATTTATATATATTGCTAATTACAATAATTTTACTAAAAAATAATATCAGTCCCTTAACGGAATAGAGTGAACAATATTTTTAGCTAACACAAACAAACTGCATGGTTTGCCCAGAGATCATGCCACATATAATTGTCAGTGTGAAAAGCATGGCGTGCTCAAATCTAAGCCACAAACAAACATAGTTTGGCCTTGAGACTTATTCATAGTCATTCCATAAAAAATTTTGTCCAAAAAAAAAAATAATAATAAAAGGATGAAAATCTGAAACATTTTCAGATTTTATATACGCGCTATAGCGCTATATATTAAAATCGTATCATAATTTATGCATCGTCCCTATTTTTCTCTCATATTCCATTAAGTTGGAAAGTGTATATTATTCATGACTGTGCTGTATTTTTTTTTTTCTTGTTTCGTAAAACCCATCTTTGGAATCGAAATCTATTTTAAAATCGTCTACTAAAACTATTTTACAATATTCGCCAAGTATATTACAACTACACTTCATCGTTCTATATATTGTTTCGAATGCGCATCATAATACATGCGTATACCATGTATGTCTTTCTTGGGTTGATTCCTACTTTAACGCCTCGACTCTCGCCAAGGTGGCGATTATTATTAAACATATGCAGTTACAATGACAATTTTTTGCATTTATGTGGCAATCATAATTTAGAATTAAAATGGCGATTTTGAACAACATGTAAGCACAGCATGCCGTTACATTTTTATTTATTTTGGATTGCCAATTAATGTAGTTGTAATAATAAAGTGTCTTCAAATTCCTTAACTGGTGCGTTTATCGCTAATTTGTTTACTTTAGTTTTCATCTAGTTCTTTTGGGAGCGTTGAAACGGTACGTACGTATTATGCCGGCGGTCACTTCCGCCAAACTACTTTTTCGTCAAATTTGCTGGCAAACTATTGCCAATCGTATTCCAAACCATCAACAATTTCATGTGCCCGGCATTTATCTTGGTGAAAATTGCTTGTCTTAGAGGACCGCCGGGATAATACTTAAGTACCGTTGAAACTTGTGCATTACTCCCAGAGACCCATGACTGCAAAGCTCGCCAAAGTACAGGGATTTTTTAGGTTGGTGAGAGTGGGGGGGGGGGCGTTAAAATAGGAATCAACTCTTTCTTGTACCATAAAACACATCTTTGGAATCGAAATCTACCTTAAAATCGCCTACTGAAACTGTTTTACAATCTTCGCCAGGCATATTCCTCTTATAGGCATATTCCAACTATGCCGCAAAGACATGAAATGGGAATCATAATCCATGAGTGTACAGTGTTTTCCTTTCTTGTTCCACAAAGCACTTCTTCAGAATAGAAATCAATATTAAAATCGCCTAATAAAACTGTGTTACAATATACGCCAGGCGTTTTCTAACTATACTCGAAATATATTTATAATAAATTGTCACGTTTTGGCTCCCCATTTAGCGATCCATTATCAAAAATTGCAAATCCTTGTGCGACTTTCAACATTTTATTAACCCCCCCCCCCCTCTCCACGTTATCTGGCAAACACATTTGAAAAGGGACTCGATGCGCTAATGCCTAGAAAAAATCCTGATTAAACTTATTAGCTAGCACTCACTCACTCACTCACTCACTCACTCACTCACTCACTCACTCACACTCTCTCTCTCTCTCTCTCTCTCTCTCTCTCTCTCTCTCTCTCTCTCTCTCTCTCTCTCTCTCTCTCTCTCACGCACACACACACACACACACACACACACACACACACACACACACACACACACACACACACACACACACACACACACACACACACCACACACACACACACACACACACACACACACACACACACACACACACACACACACACACACACACACACACACACACACACACACACACACACACACACACACACACACACACACACACACACACACACACACACACACACACACACACACACACACACACACACACACACACACACACACACACACACACACACACACACACACACACACACACACACACACACACACACACACACACACACACACACACACACACACACACACACACACACACACACACACACACACACACACACACACAGGTTCTCCTATGGTGGAAAACGAGGACCATGTTTTTCTACCGGCCACCGAGGACCTCTTAAAAAATAGGAATTTTAACAGAATGTAAGCATCATGGCATAACAATTAAGGGATATATCACATATAGGAACGAAAATTGAAAAAATATTGTTTATTTCTTTAGTATGTATTTTCGCAAGGTAACCGAGGACGTTGGATACACTCTTGTGTGTGTCGAGTGTTGGTACACTCAATCAACCGAGGACTCATGCAAGCGAGGACATCACAAACACACAATCAACCGAGGACTTCACAAATACACAATCAACCGAGGACTTCACAAACACACAATCAACCGAGGACTTCATTTACACAATAAATCGAGGACTACATATACATCAGGGCTGAGAACGGCGAAATTGAAAAAAAGAGGAAATCCCGAGCAATGCTTTAAAAAGATGAAACAATGCTTTAAAAAATCACTATGTATATTTCTAAAAATGAAAAAAGAGCTAAAGTTTAATTGCTTTCATAAAAAAAATATAAATACAGAACACGTAATCTTAATTATTATAATAAATAATCCGGAAAAAAGTTTTGCTACACACAAAGAATTACTGTGGTATAACATTTCAAAAGCAATTAAAAGAAAATGTATGAACATGTTATACTTATTTCTTATTTTCTTTATAAACATTCAGGGTCAAAATATTGCTTCAAATTTCAATTTTTAAGCATATCTGAACCTGCCGCAATAAATTTTTCTTTTCTTGGCTTTCTGAGGGAAGCCGGGGGGGGGGGGGGGGCGGGATTGTATAATGATAAAAAAACTTAAATGGAAGTCATTTTTTATTCTCATGATATTAAAGCTTTAGATAAAGAAATGATAAGAAAGTATATATCTTCAAGAGCAGTGGCGTAGCCAGACATTTTTCATGGGGGGGGGGTGTTATGACTACTGCAAGTCATGTACACGCGTATGTGATAAGTGAATGAAGAATATACATTTTCTACGACAAAAAATTCCGCATGGGGAGGGGTGTGATCCCCCTAACCCCCCCCCCTTGGCAACGCCACTGTTCAACTGTTCAAGAAGGATGGGAAAAAATTGAAATTCGTATGCTGGAGGGTATTTCTTATCAATATTTTTCCCCTCCAAAAAAATTTAAAAACAAACTGCGGGATTCCTCGGATTCACGTAAACTTCTCATGCCTGATAAATACAAGCAATCGAGGTCATCAAATACACACAAGCAACCGAGGTCATCAAATACACACAAGCAACCGAGGACGTCAAATACACACATACAATCGAGGACTTCACATACACACAAGCAACCGAGGACTTCATATACACACAAGCAACCGAGGACCACACATACACACAAGCAATCGAGGACTTCATATACACACAAGCAACCGAGGACTTCATATACACACAAGCAACCGAGGACGACACATACACACAAGCAACCGAGGACTTCACATACACACAAGCAACCGAGGACTCATGTACACACAAGCAACCGAGGACATCAGATACACACATGCAACCGAGGACTTCACTTATACACAAGCAATCGAAGACTTTTGAATGCACACAGTCAACTGAGGACTTAGTAGATATACACAGGATATAGAGAATATCTTCGATTCATGAAAAATATAGACGTGTAAGTCGATTTACATAGTAAGTAGAGCATTTTGTCGATATACATATTAAGTATGTACTTAACAGAAAGTGGACAAACAATGTTTTGCGTTAAATTTATATCTATCTATATATAATATTAAAATGCTAAGGCAGCTCGCAACAGATTCTTGAAGTCTTTTCTGATACAGTTTGACCATGCGCTTTGACCATAATACTCTCCTCGACCAAGCAGTAACCAGAATAAAAGCCTGTCTCCACACATAAGTACGGCATTTCATAAGTTATTACGTCATTTTCACGTCAAATTAAAAAGCATGAAAAAAATTCAGTCGAAATGTATTTCTTAAAGTTCATAAATTTTAAAATTGCTAATACGATCGCGTGGATAACAGAATTTTAAGATTTCAGGTGATGCGTTTTTTCGAAATGATATAAATGGCTGTATTCATTTGGCAGTTTTCTTCTGAAAGCATCGATTTCATTATGTGAGATTCTGAATCAATTGAGCACAATCACCAATCACTTTCGCCCCCACTTTCGCCAACCTAGAAAATCGCTGCACTTTGGTGAGTTTTACAATCATGAGTTTGAGGAGTTATTGTTATGCACAAGTTTCAACGTTTGACAATGCAACTAGATGAAAACGAAAGGTAACAAATTAGCGATAAACGCACCAGTTGAAGAATTTGAACACACTTAATTATTAAAACCACATTCATTGCCAACCCCTCCCCCTCCCGCCATTTTCCTATAAATATTTTCCTATATATTTTCCTATTTCCCAAAAATATTTTCCTATAATACAGGACAACGTGTTTGAATAATTACTTATGTATTAGTATAGAATTTCAGAAATTGCAAAACAAACAGTAGAGCTTTTTCCTTGGCTACCAAATATCCATACTTCTTTAAGCTTACCCTCTTAACAACCGTTCGGAACAGAGGTTTTCCTGGAACAGAGGGTGGTCGCTTTCGAGAAGCTTCACTGTACAATGAAACTTCTATGATCGACCACCTCTATAAGCGACCCCCTCCTCCAACGACCCATTTTTAAGGCACCTATTTTTACCATATCTACTTAATGATAAAAGATGCTCTAGAAGGATACTATACAGCACTATATAAGACACCGGTCCCGGTACCATGTCCAAAAATTCTTCCACTTTTTCAGAAGTAAAGAAATAAAAACCACATTCGCTGTACCGCAAATCGACAGCAGCAGCAGATACAAGTACACGTACACATAACGTAGAAATCTTGTAGGTTAGAAAAGAAACATGTCTATAAAAATAAGTTATTTTACTGTTGGAGCAGCACATTGATGTGATCGAGTTACACTAAAGAGGAAATTCGTTGAGGAAGTTGGCGGTTATTTTTGGTTGTGGGTAAAACCCAAAAAGCAAATAGATTTTACTGTGGTAAATTCAGAATGCATGAAGAATATCATAATAAATGCCCTTTCTTCAGATGTAAAAATGAAGTAGACAGAGAAGTACTCTCGGAGAGAGAGCAGTAAAGAATGAAACAATCCGAAATTTCTAAATATTTTATTAAAATTTAAATTTAAAAAATGTGTTCGTATAATTACTTACGTATAAGTATACAATTTCAGAAATAACAAATCAAACAATATTTTTTAGCATCTTTTTTTCTTGGTTATCAAATATTTATACTTCTTTGAGCGGCCAACTCTCCTGACGACGGATTTTTCGAGGAATTGAAAGTGGTCGCTCCCGAGAACTTTCACTGTACATATATTTCTTTTTTCTTTTTTTGAGAGGGGATAGGGAGTGGTTTGGAGGTTAGAGCTCCACGAGCCTTTACAGCCTTTTTGTTTTTCTTCCCTGTATCACCAATTCAAAGGGGAAATCCAAAATTAAAAATATTTCAAGCGCAAAATTATACACCTTTGTTCAGCTAATATTGGAATATACATCTCTCCAAATTTTTTAATATATAAGTAAAACTATACAAATATGCTTAGTGTTATGTGCCCACATCGCTGCAACTTGCATTTTATTTTTATTACAGTTGGTTTTGGCGCTTTTTAAAAAATTTAATCCATGATAGTGCCTTCCTATCATGTTATCCTTCTTAAAATGCAGTGAAACAAAGTCAAAAATGAAAGCAGAGCAAAAAATGCAAAGGGAGGGGGCATGTTTTCGATTGTTTAGTGCATTTTAGGTTCGGTTTAGTCTCACTCTCCGCGCAGCCAGCCCGCCAAACTGTCAAAAACCACTTTCCCCTTCATGCCCCCCTTATTTCTTCCCGATTCTACCATTCCTCTGAAAATGCTGTTTGGGCAACAAAAATCCTGTAGATGGTCCCTTAAGAAAGTCCACTCAGGGTCAAGTTTGGGGGTCACGCACGGCTATTGTTAAATCGAAGCCGTTTCACTGAAAAAAGAGATTTCCGTTGAATGTGTTTTCTTTCGGAAGAAAACTCTGATTTATGCGTTCTTTTCTTCGAGTACGGAGATCCAAATTTATTTCAAAATGAGATTTCGTTTACCACAAGTAGAGCATCGAAGTCAAATAAATATTATTTTATCAAACATTCATTAAACCTACATACATGCTTTCTGTCATCATTTACAAGGCAGTATATTTTTAAGCAAGTTATTGAAAAGATATATTTATCAAAGTCGATACATATATCGACTAAAATGCTAAATTAATGTATACGTTTAGTCGATACACGTATCTATTAAAGTAGGATTTAAACGTTAAAATAACGATAAGAGTTTTTTATGATTTTATACATGTTTATGAAGGTACATAATAGTATTTAACTGAACATTTTGGATTTGCCAATACATATTACACTAAATTTCATTTAAAAATAATTTTAATCGAAAAGTAAATAGGGTATAGATGAAATTAAGTTTTATTGTTATATAATAAAACTTGACTTAAATAGAAAGTCATACTTTTGTTTAAGACTTTCTGTTTATTTCATTTTCCGTTGAATAAAAATTATATAGAAATGGACTAAATGTTTGTTCACTGGACCAAGAAATATTTTCTTAAATAATAAGTTTATGCTTAGTTAAGGATTTACTTAAGGCAGGTTTTATTCTGTAACGGTCCTGACATATGGGCGAGTGGATAGCACAGTGAATTTGGTAGATGCATGAAGCGTGAAGAACCAAGGTTCTTGTCTACCCGCGGGTGTCGATTTGACGGCCTACATTTTTGGGCGGTTTTCTCGAAATATAACGTGAATACGCGTTAGAACCCCTTAAAAGTGACCTCGCTCAAGGCATCCTCTCCAAGAACAGACACCCCTAGTGTTGATTTTCCTTACACACTATACAATATACTTACTATGCATTATTATTTCATCACATTTCAGAAAATTTTCGTTCATGTTTTTTCTTTTTTTTAGTTTTTAGTTACTGTATCTTGAAAAATATTATTAACGGTGCCCATTATATTAAATATTTCGTTATGAGAGAATTTAAGACTTTTCTTGGGGGGGGGGGGATCGAACTCTTTACAAATTTCAAAAACAAACTTAGTTTACTCACTTAGTTTAGTTAGTGATACTCAGAAGAATACACAATGTTACTATACAAGCTCTACTCTCGGACAAGCCAATAGGTAAATACTGAGTAAGTTTAACAAAACACTTTGAGAAGCACAGAAATTGCATAACAAATTATCATGATTCATCTTTCATTTCAAAAGACCTTAAAAAAATATTGCATTTTAAAGATTTATGCTGAATGTTCTTTAGCTCTTACAGGTCTGGTTTTTATAATAATGGTAATACGTCTTATGAGTGGACATTCTCAATTTTTTTGTTGTTACTTGATTCTTTTAACCCTTTACAGTCCAACAGGGGCGTAGCCAGAAATTTTTCATGGGGGGGGCGGTTAAGACAACTACAACTCATAGATATGTATACGAGTGTATGATAATGTAGTGAAGAATATACATTTTGTATAGCAAAAAATTCCTCATGAAGGGTGGTTATGACCCCCCCCCCTTTGGCTACGCCCCTGCGTCCAATGTTCCTAACTGGGAACATCGAATTAAAAATTTATTCAAAAATGAAATTTTATCAGTATTGACTTGAAAAAATTAGCAGATAAAGTTAAAAATTGACTTCATTTTTTAAAATAGAAGTTGCATTTCTATCATGACTGGGAAACTGGAAAAAAGTCATGAAAATAGCCTTTTTCATAAATATTTACAGAGCTATCTTGATGCACCCTCCCCTTCTTCAAACTTAATTCATATCTTTACTGAAATTCAAAAATAAATCTTTTATTAAGTCTTAGTATTTCATTTATTATTTAAAATACCCATCAGTATATTCAGTTTTTGAAACCAATGTAAATTATAGTCAGAAATGACCCATGTTCCCAATTGGAAACACAGTAAAAATTATATAAAAAAGTCCCTCTCCCCCATTTAAATGACTAATAACCTTTCGCTAACGCATTAGAAAACACAATATTGGGGGGGGGGACTAATTTAAAATGTGCCTGGATCTCAATGCGGTGTGTAAAAAGGTTAACAGCGGGTGATAAACTGTGTGCTTTCTTAAAAGAACTGCTTTAAATGACTTTCATTTGTGCCCCATCATCAAACTTTCATCATAATATAGTGAAAGAATGCTAATAAAAATTAAACATTCTGATTAAGAGCTATTATCTTAACAAAAAAGTCATGCTTAGACAAAGGAGAAGAGGGGGTGGGCTCATATACCCACTCCACCCCTAACGATTAGTAGAGTGAAATTTTGGATTATTTTACTATTTTCTTCTTATTGCATAATAACTGACAACCTAAGTTAAAAGCCACCCCCCCCCCGCAAGTTTAAAAAAAAATATTATCGGTGCTGTTGAACATTTATGCAACATGGGCGTCTGAACGTAATATTGCAGTGCAACATATCATAAATCCGATGGATTAAGACATGCAGTAATCAGTAAAAATATTAATTAATCTACATTACTAATACTCAAGTTTCAAGAAAATTTGTAAAGCAGCTTTACAAAGTTGGCAAGGAAGAGTTTAATTCAATTCGACTAATTACTAAAATGTACGGAAAAAAATAATAACATAACAGACAAATGTTGCATTTATAATTCATATATTTTTTCGGAAACTAAATTTTCATGCGGAGCTTCCAATCGCGGGCCTCTGGGCGTTTGCCCCTGCCTAAGGCTGGCCCTGGATATCCCTCATCATTATACGTTCTTTTCTTATTTTTGTTCTCATCAGGCATGTAGCCAAGCCAAAGGGTGACCACAGGGGCATGCCTTCGACCCCCTCCAGAAAAAAAATCCTTAATTTTTGTTAATTGGATATCAGTAATTAAGCCTTTTTATGAGATGTTCTACCTTTACCATCTTTTGCGCATTCCCCAAAGATTTTTTCTGTCTACATGCCTGGTTTTCATAAGCGATCTGTAGAAAGTAAAAGTTAGAAAATACGGTAATACGTTGGGGTGGGGTTAAAAGTGGGGGCGAAAGGTGTGCGGAAAAAACGCCAACATGATTCATTTTTAGTAAATATTGGACACACAATTTCTTTCTTTTGTAACATACGTGAGGAAGGCATTAGAATGGATCTTATGCCCAAATTTCTCTTGTTTTGGAGTAAAGGCGTAAATTTTGGTGCAGTTACGTAGGTCTGGAGCGGAGGTAAACCTTCATAACTACTGTTATCCTAAGCATCAGTGGCGTAGCAAGACGAGGGGGGGCGGTCCGCCCCGGGTGTCACCCTCAAAAAGGTGACACCCGACGGCTTGTACAGCAAAAATTCCAAAAATATCGCATGTATGGGGCAAAAATGCTCATATGGGGGGTGACACCACTTATATCCGCCCCGGATGTCACCCAGTGTAGCTACGTCACAGCTAAGCATACAATACATATGACCTATAGGCGTAGCGTTGAGGGGGGCACATTTCCCCTCTGTGTCTCCCCCCCGAACAACTTAGTCAATTTAAAAAAAAATAAACATGTTTGAAATTTTAAAGAAACTTCCCCTTTCTGCTTTAAAATTCGATATGTGCCCCCCTCAAATGTTTCCTGTGCACCTCCAAAATTTCAGTAGGTCTGGGAACAGTGATAATATTTCTTTAGAAAGCTATTGTTATCAGGATTTCCTAAGCATATTATACATATGAACTATCGCAATCGGGGAAGTAGTTAACCGTATTTTAGCCGTTCCACTTAAAAATACAAAAAGAAACTCCAGTCTGTGTCTTGACAAAATATTTATTAAAAAGAAACTTTTCACTGCCAGATTAGCTTAATTTAAACATGATTATCTTTTAAGCGTTTGGTTTAAACAATTTTTCTCATTTCCAATAGGTTGTGGTTTTAAATGCTTTCTAATTATTAGAGTTTCTTTAAATTATTTATTTATTTATAGTTTTTAATGCAATACAAAATATTTTATGGAAAAATGTTTTATTTGTTGATCGAAAGTTAATAATATTTTCCCTTTTCAATAGGCGCAGTGTTCCCGCTCTGGGAACACCAAACTCTGACGTTTTGACTATTGCCAGTCACGAAGAATAGATTTGATTTCTATAAAAATAGTTGCGGGTGACATAGCTCCACGAGAATCCTTTACTTTTTAGCTCGTCATTTCCCGTAAAAAAATTGTCACGATTATTTTTAGCAGCACTGACATCTGCTGAAAAATGGAAAAATGCGAGAACAGCCGGATAGATTGCCCAATGCTGAAAAAAGGGCAGCCGTTGCCATCGCTTGACTTAACTAACAGCAAGATGGCGGACGATCGAAACGTTCATCGCGTGCCACAGATCTAGAGACCCTTTTTTTGACGCAGCTGGCTGTGCGCAACGACTGCCCTTTTTTCAGCTTTGGGAAAGGGTTGCGCCTCAAAGGGTTAAATTTTTACGGGTTTCCTTGTGTTGAAAGAAAAATGATCCGATCAGAGATACTATATTAAAACTTTATAGATTTAAAGTATTAAAATCGTTTAAATATTTACAAAACGTGCTTTTAAAAACAGCGCAACTTGATACATCGAATAAAGCACTGTTAAATTGTAAAATGCGTTATAAAATATTAATAATTAAATAATTGATGAACATTGTCCGATGGCTAAAGCATGAAGTTCCAGCGTTCTGCCTTCCTACGCAGTTGTCGATCTGGAGTTTTGGGATGTTTTCCCCAGATGTAACGTAAATACTCGTTACGCCCCCTTAAAACGTGCTCGCTCAAAACATTTTTCTCTTTGGAAGATAGCCCTAGTATGCTTTGCCTGAACAAATCAACAATATTAAATAATTGCGGGGATACTGTTTCTTTATTGTAGAAGAGGAAAAGAAATCACCCATCAACATCTTGTTTTCTTCAAGCACTTTTCAAAGTTTCTGCAATTCACTTTATTTATGAATTTAACTTTGAAATCACCAAAATAAAATAAAAATATTTAAATAAAAAGTGTTAAGAAATGCACGTTTATTCCGGGTATTAGTTTGAATTCAAGCATTTATTTTAAATGCATAATTTATTTGATGAAACTTATCGTAATCAGTATTTTGTTTTAAAGTTTGTCTTTAGTTAAAGGAAGTCAAAATTTATAGTTTATTCCAAGGAAAATATATTCTTGGAAAAACTTTTCGCTATACAATATCTACAAAAACCTTTTAATTAATCTCTCTAAAAATGTAATTTCTGCTTACATTAATAATTCATATGTATTTGTATCAAATTGTCTACTTAGAGTATTTATTATTAAAGCGGACTACACTCGAGGTTTTTTCTTTTCTTTTTTTTGGGGGGGGGGGGAGGAGGGGAGAGATTATTTGCTGATAAAAAAAAATTCTTATAGTATATTTCATTTTCTTTCTAGGTTTGGCAATATGAAACACATTTCGGGAGAGGGGCAAAAGTTTTGTAATGCCACAGCTAACTGCTGTTCATAAGTTAAATGAAGGGGGCATATCCATTTGATTAGACTAAATAAATATGATAATCAAAAATTTTGGCCCTATTAACCCCCTTGCTGTACTTCCTGTGCGTCGTGTAATGTAAATGAATATCTATATAAGCATATAATTTAAATTGTATAATTACTATAGTAATTACTTAACTATAATGAGTATTTTTATTTTTATTCGATTATTATAATTTCGTACTTTTAAAGTTACAGAAGAATTCATTAATTTTCTTTTCATAAGAATGAGTATGATTTAAAATTCCCTCAAAAAAGTTTCAGTTTATATCGAACACATAGCTTTTTCATAAGTATTGAGAAAAATCGCTTTGAATTCGAAGACATAAACAAGTGATTCTTCCATCTCATTCGGCTTTTGTATTTTGAAGACAGGAAGGCGCTGAAGCACAGAATTGATAAGAGAGCTCTGAGAGGGGGAGGAGGGACTATCGCTAAGTTGAATTCTGTAATCCCCGATCTCGTTACTGACCTTGATGAGGAGAAATAGTCGTAAATCTCTCTTCTCTTCCCCAACATTTCCCACCCCATTCTGGGGTTACCGCGGGTTCTGGGACGACACCTTTAGGTTCATGTGAAATTTTCATTTCTTTGTAGGGTTGTCAACCGTCCCGCGAGAGCCGGGACGTCCCCTTTCTAGGGCTTTAGACAACACTTTTTTTTTTTTTTTTTTTTTTTTTTTTTTAATGCCAAAGTAAAAAGGTTTTGCTTTTGTTTTGAGAAGAAAATAAAATGTTTCATTAAACTAATTGCAAAAACTAGTTCTTTTTGCTTTGATTATAAAAAAAGAGATGGGAGACTCGGGTTGATTCTTTTAACTGTTAACTATATTTACTAAGTTAACTAATGCTAGGTAGAAATTAAATCTGGTTTTAATTGCGTTTCTCGCCTTTTTGTAATAAGTAAACTGGATCCGGCTTTTTTTAGCTACGTCCCGCATTTTAATCGTGAAAGTCCCGTAAATCCGTGTATAAAGGTTAGCAAGCTGACTTCATATTTTCCGTTTCATAGTCTGCTTTTCACTATAACCGGCATCCGGCGCGCGCCTGGCGGGGCCAGCTTAATAATATCCAGTCTTACATGGAATGAGAATGAATCCAAAATAATGATCGAAATTAATTCTATAAATAAAAGAATTTTTTTTAATGTTTATATAAATTGAGTGAAATCCTTTTTTTTAATTTGTAAAAAATTGAGTAAAATGCAAATTTTTGTTATTCAACGTAAATTATTGGGGACTCAGCCCCAAATCATGGGCCCATATAACTCTACGCCTATGGCTGCAATATCTGCATTAAAATTACCGGTATTTCTAATCCACATGCAAAAACCCTTAACTGGTTAAAAATTTGTGATGCATCATTTTACTTTATAACTCTATGAATTTTAAGTATGGGTCTTAAAAATAATGATATCAAGTTTTGAGTGACGCCAGGGCCGGACTGGACCGCTGAAACGGCCCGGGCGATTCGACCAGACCGGCCCCCTAACATCATTCGGGCGCATGCAGGATATTAGTTTAGCTGGGGGGGGGGATGCACAAATTTTGCTGAATTCTGATATAATGAACTCTTATTACGTTAAGATATTATCTATAGATTCAATCACACACCTAAAGTGCGAACCTCGCTTACAACGCACTCGCTTATAGAGTCCTAAGTTATCTGTTCCCTTCAATGACTTAAAAAAAATATTTTAATTCAATAATTCAAAGTCTCTGAAGACTTCAAAGTCTCAAAGTCTCTGAAGTCTCTGAAGACTTTGAAGAAAATTTCATTTTGATTTTTAACTTTGGGAGGAGGAGTGATCAGACCCTTTAGTGTTTAGCCTCCTCCATGGATGCGCATATGCCTAACATAACTTGATAATGAGAATGAAATAAAATAATACCGAGTTTTCAATATAATATTTTTTAATTATTTAATTGACCACCAAACAATAAAACCATACTAAAAACTAAACGAACAATACATGCATACATACATAACATTTTAAATTCGTTCTATAAAGTTAATTCCGTTAATAAAAGAATGTGAAACATAATATACATATTTACAAAAATATATAGCAAATGAGCCGAAGCCGAAGGTGGCCGTAGTTAAACTTAAATATTAGGTGATCATAATATTCTGGTTAGGTGAATGTGGCTTTTATTTTATTTATTTATTTATTTGTAAACATAGTTGGGCAACTTTCCTGCATAAAGATACTTTTGCTAGGACAGTGGCAAAAACTGATAAAAATCAGGAAAGTGGGGGAAAAATGGAAAAAATTAAATTACTCAAATTTAGTACGCAATTATTAAATATAACATATTGTAAAGGTGCATGTTTCGGTACATTACTTGGTGAACTAAGAATTATTACGTTTGTTTATCTGAGTTTAATTAAAATGTTTTAGCTAATTAAATACAATTAAATTATTTTTGCATGCTTTAAATTCTCAATTTACATTTTTATCATTAGATACTTAGAAGTATAGTTATATTCAGAAACTAAATTTTGATGACTGTTCAGAGTTATTGTCATTATTTTAATAGTCTGTCAAATATTTTTAATTAATAAACTGATAGGCACATAGATTAATTTCATTTAATGAGAAAAATACATAAACATACAAATCTTAAATACTTTACTTACCAGCTTTCTCTGTTGGGAAAATTTGAAGTTAAATATTGATTAGAAGATTATGAAGGTAAAGTAAAACTTTAGTTGGGTAAAGAAATCGTGTAATAACTTCATTTAATTTAATTGTCTACTATTTAACCTACTTTGAATCAAAGTTTCGAACTAAGAATTAAAAGTAAACCATAATTGCTACTGAAACAAAGGAAACAATAATGAAATAGCATTTAGAAATGGCTAATGAACACTATGAAGAAATGGATCCAAACATTGTGAATCGTATTCAGGATTTCAATTTTCAAAGACTAGTAAAAGACCTTATAAAACAGTATCAATTGCCTTGGACACTATACAAAACCATTGAGCTATCATAGCAGATACGTGCCATGTAATGGTGTGTATCTCTATCTAAAAATTTAAAACCTCATTATTCTCAAAAGTAGAAATTTGAACAAGCCATTCTGCCATGTCACCTTGTAGTACATTTACTACACCCGAAGTATAGATGTGAATATTTAAATTATAAAAGAATGAAGGGAAGCATGGTTAAGAGAAACTAATTCTGACTTTATAACATGCGGTATTAACTCTGGATTAAAAGAATACAAAATCATTCAGCTATCATAGCAGGTGTGTGCCATGTAATGGCGTGAATTTCTATCTAAAATTTTGAAACTTTATTATTCTCTAAAGTAGAGATTTGAACAAGCCATTCTGCCGTGTCATCTTGTAGTATATTTACTACATTCAAAGTACAGAGGTGAATATTTAAATTATAAGAATGAAGGGAAGCGTGGTTAAGAGAAACTAAGTCTGACTTTATAACATGAGGTATTAATTCTGAATTAAAAGAAGAAGACCCAATTCCCATATCTATTTTACAGAAAAAATAATCATAACTGTCAAGGCTGATAAATGATGAAAAGTGTGTCGAAAGTTTTTGAAATTTCTAATGATTTTTGCTCATTACCTGTACACATCCAGATTACTTGTACACCCCCCTCTTCGTCCAGCAAGCAATGCTGCTATAGAAATATTTTTTTCAACCTTATCTTTTGTACAATTGTACAATCAAAAATTCGAAATAGATTTTCAACAAATACACTTTTAAAACTAGTTTATTGCTATGATAAGGTACCAAAAATTATATTATGCAGAAATTGCAGAATTGAGTGGAATTTTAAATTTTAGCCAAATAAAAAATTTTAGCATTTTAGTTTATTTCAAATTTGATGAGCTTATTTTAACTTTATCAGGTCTTACGATATGCATCTATGTATAATCCATTTCTAAATGAATTGGGTAAGATTCTTTATGATTTAGAATAATCATTAATAGTTAAAGAAAATTAGTTAAAAATTAAAAGAAAGATTGATCAGTTAGTCCTCAAGCCTACTCACTTAATGGAGACTGTTGGCGTTTTAGTTAAGGAACTTGTCTTAGATACTCAGATTACAGGCCTAGAGTTATACGGGAACATGGATGGGGCACGAGCCCCTCCTATAATTTACTCAATTAGAGGCAAAATTGAAATCACTTAACTAATTTTTTGTTTTAGCATATAAGTCAGCCAATGCAAAATTCGTGTTTTGTATTTATTTGGCTTTTCTTTCCACAGACTCTGTGGGGAAAAGAAGAAATATGGGACTCAGCTGATTTTAAAATAACGTTTTGAAGTATTTTTAACACCTGCAGCAAATTCTGTTTCTTCTTTTTTCAACGGGCCATAAGTAATCTAAATTTATTTTCGTGGTATTACGGCCATTTATCTACACTAAGGGTATAGACCGATGGGGAGTGCCCTCCTTGGCAGCCTTTCTAAGTTGTCTTAACCCAAATTTACTCTAAGTTTCGAATAAAACCACGGAAAACTCTGAACGGTTATGTTGGCGGACGTGTCTTGGGCTTGAATCAGGCACCTTCCATCTCCTAATTGAAGGAGCTATGTGCTCGGACACGGGTGGGGCTGTCTAGAAATGGTAATTAAAAATTTCTCTATGCGTAAAAGAAAGCTTTGGACATTCTTTTGTTTTGTTTTATTAACATCACTAATAATACATTACGTTTCAACTAAATTAAAATACAGCATATAGCGTCAAACACACACACACGGAAAAAAATTGTAAATTTAGAGTTATCGTCTATTTATTTCATTTTTTCACACGAATATGGGTGTGCTAATGCTCTTTTTTTTTTTTTTTTTTTTTTTTTTAAACACATTTTCTCACCCTGACAGGTGCTTTTAAGATAGTTTTGAGTCATTATGGGTCTGGTATGACCTAAGTGTATATAAAGGTGCATAGACAGTAATGTTTACAATTTTTAGATAAGTCAGATTTTTTCAATTCTCTATTCTAAGGAAGTGGGGATCGTCGCGTCGGCCTCGAGCTACCGTTTCGCGCCGGTGCTAGTTTTTTCGCTTTTGTATTGTACCCTGCTTGTCCCAATGTGTGTTTTTAAAATGTTTTATAAAGCTCATTGAAATTTTAATCTTTATCTAGTTTAGATACCGGAGCCACATTATTCAGCATACAACATACATAGTCCCCCCATCTTTCAAATGTTGCGTTGCGAAATTGCGGGTTAAGGCCCTTTTGTTCTATAGAGCACCGGCCCATTCGACCACCGGCCCATCGGGCAATCGCCCGACCGCCCGATGGCCCAGTCCGGCCCTGAGTGACGCCCTGCTGGGAATTTTAAAGACTTGTTTTTAAATTCCATTACAGTTACTTTCTTTTTATTTTCTAAAGAAGTTTTACGCATTTAAGCAATGCTTTTAATTATGAAATACACTGTCAAATATATCACACTTTCACTGAGTCTATATAATGTATTCAAATGAATTTATTTCAATAATTTAATTTATCTTTTCCGTCACGCTATCCAAAAGGGCAAGCAAAATTTTCATATACATTGCACTTAGTTTGGTTACTATGACACTAACTAAATATTTACGTAAACTTTACTTGCGCGATATTTTCGCGATATTTCGCGATGCGTTATTTTCGCGAATATGAAGATCTCAGTGATTTCGCAAGCTGAAAATTTCTCGAATTATGAGCAGAACCGAATGTGTAACAGAGGTATGAACAGAAAAAGTATTTCGTGAAGCTTTAATTTTCGCCATGAGAGCTCTCCAAAATCAGTGATTTTACAGTAGTTATATTTTATATTACTGACAGACACACACGAGGGGGGGGGGGTGCATATCTATACTGTATGTTGAATAATGGTTCATATATCTAAACTAAATTTGGTTAAAATTGCAATGAACTTTACAGAACGTTCAAAAGTATGCATAAAAACAAGCAAGGTATAATTTGAGAGGGAAACAAATGGCACCAGTGCGTAATGAAAATTTCGTGTGATTGTTGGGAGAGACGATGATTCGCACATCCTTTAGAGACCTGCGGAGACCTATTTTGCCTTCATGCAAAAGGTAAATGACAGAACATGCATAATTTGTTCGTTCTTAATGATGTTCTAAAGTCTCATGACACAATTTTCTTTTTTAACCATTTAAAGCGCAGTGATCCCACTCTGAGAACACCCAACTCGGACGTTTTGACTGTTGCCAGTCACGAAGAATACATTTCATTTCTATAAAAATAGTTGCGGGTGACATAGCTCCACGAGAATCCTTTACTTTTTAGCAAGTCATTTCCCCGTACAAAAAATGGTCACGATATTTTGAACAGCACTGACATCTGCGGAAAAATGGAAGAACGTGAGAACAGCTGGATAGATTGCCCCATGCTGAAAAAAAGGCAGCCGTTGCCATCGCTCCACTTAATTACCAGCAAGATGGCGGACGATCGAAACGTTCATCGCGTGCCACCGATCGAGAGACCCTTTGGCACAGCCAGCTGCGTGAAAAAAGGATCTCTCGATCTGTGGCACGCGATGAACGTTTCGATCGTCCGCCATCTTGCTGGTAGTTAAGTCGAGCGATGGCAACGGATGCCCTTTTTTCAGCATTGGGAAAGGGTTGCGCCTCAAAGGGTTAAAGGAATACCCTTGAATAAATATCTTTTGTTTTGACTTACGAGTGTTATAAATGTTTTCACCAATTTCTTCCCATTTATTAGGAACAAGACTACTTTTATACATTGTATTTTTATGAGAGCAAAAATTCAATTATAAATCTTTAGATAAAGTTTATTTACAGGTAATTAATGAAATACAATAAAATGATGATTTTATTGAACCTGCAAAATAAATATCTTATAAATAAAAATGAAATTCTGTTTGTTTGTTTGTTTGTTTGTTTGTTTGTTTGTTTGTTTGTTTGTTTGTGGATTTGAGTTGTATACAAATCCACAAAAATGGACATATCAGCCTGAAATTTTGCACAGATATGTAAAATAATATAGAATAAATCATAGTCCACTTTAAAACTTTGAAAGTCCACCCGTTCCCGGAAATTAAGAGATTTTTTATGTTCTCCACGCAAAAAGCTTTCCGTAATTGTAACCCCTGTAGTGAAAAAAGTGTGAAATAAGGATCGTGGTTGCCATGTCTGGCGATTTTGCCGAATAAGATGTTTTAAATTCTCAAAGTAAAAATAAAAGAATAATAATGATTTTTTTTTGTTAGTTTATATTCGTAAGGTTATTTTTTTTTTAAATTATAATATCGTGTGCATGGGAAATCGGAGCAGGAATGAAATGTTTTATACGCAAAACAATAAGAATTGAAGATTTCCGAGGCTAATAGGTAATTTTTTTTAGTTTGGCGAAAAAATAAAATGGCTCAAATGCCGATTTTGAGAAAGTGAGTTCTAGCGGTTTGCACAGATTTCGGCTTGGCGCAATTTATTGAGAGCTTAAGGAAATAGATTTTTGAAAACAAGTGTAAAGGTTTTATTAGAATACAGCGTTAAATTTTAATGATCCGTGAAGAAATAATGCAGTTGTTAAGGGATTTCAAGCGATCTATCTCCAGAATTCTCGCCAAATGAGTACATTGATTTAAGTTGGGGGAATTCCGCCAAATTTCAGAAAATTGAAATCTTCTCATTTACTACATCGGAGTAACGATGAATAAAACACGTTATAGTTGATAATTTTAAAAATTTCGGCTGTATTAAGGGATTCCACTTTTGAAATAAAGGCTTGCTTTACTTTTTCGCGGTCGAACCATTTCCCATATTGATTGCTGCTAAGTCAATGCTTCGAATGATTTCCTGAAAAAACGCTTGCAAAATGGCGTATGTTGGCACTTTGGCGAGGCTTAGATTTGAAACTGGATTTTATTTGAGACTGGGATATATAATGACACTGGTTATAGATAAAAATGAATGTTGGTATGTGTGTATGAGGTTGAAAAACTCTAGCACCGTTGCACCATGAAATTTGGTTCACCTAAGTCTTTTATCATTGAGAAGCTTTTTATGCTATCCGTTTTCCTCTAACTTGCCACAAGGTGGCGCAGCAGAACGTCGAATTCTATTCCGTTTAGCCGTTTACTATGCGAATATCGTCCAACCGATTTCGATGAAATTTGGTACACGCGGATATTAGAACACGGAGAATATTTTTCACTATCCATTTTGCTGTAACTTGCCGCTAAATGGCGCTGCAACGCATCAACTTCTATACCGTTCGACCGACCGGCATAAAATTTCTTATACTTCCACATTTCAGCACGAAGAATATATTCTAACTGTGTTCCTTTTGATGTTACTCACCACTAGATGGCACTGCAATGCATTATTATTTTAACTCGCCACTAGATGACGCTGCAGCAGGCCAAATTCTTGACCATTCAAACGGTCGCTATGAAAATCAGTATACATAGCTATTTGAACAATGAGAATATTTTCGCGTTATCCATTTTGCTATAACTCGCCACTTGACGGCACTGTAGCAAATCATTACTTTAATTAACCACTAGATCGCGCTGCAGTGCATCACTTCTTGACTGTGCAACTGATCGCTATGAAAATAGGTATACATAGATATTTGAACACGGGGAAGAGTTTGGCGCTATCCATTTTCCGATATAATTTGCCACTAGATGTCGCGTCAACACATGAACTTCACAGGGCTGTCCAGCCGATCGTCCTGAAATTTCGTATTCATCGATATCTGAATGCGAAGAATATTTCAGCCGTATCCGTTTTGCTAAAACTCGCCACTAGATTGCGCTACGCCGCATGACCTTCTGCACCGTACAAACGATTGCCTTGAAATTCGGTATGCATGGTTATTGAACACAATATAAAGCGATATCCATTTTGCTATATCTCTTTATTACAATAAATAGTAATCACCACAAATCGTAATATCAAAAAGTCCATTCATTCCCGTGCTGAAGAACGGGTACTTCAGCTAGTAAATAAATAAAATAAAATAAAATCGAATCTTTATTTGTATTAACAATGACGTAAAACAGTGCTTTCCATTAAATACTTAAATGGTCATTCAGCTTCTATATATGTGGAAAAAAAATACTAATTAAATTCCAATACATTCCAATTCATTATTTCATATGATGTAATAATGCTGAAATTTTTATCAAAAATGTCTGAATAATCGCAATTGACTCAATTTAAGTGGCAGATTATTGATATTAATAATTGAGAGAGTCATTTTTAAACATTGAAATTTAACAGAAATGAAACTAATTACACCGCTTATGTAAGATTTATTTATTTATTTTTTTTTTTAAATCAAAACAAGTTTTGTTATCTAGAATAGACCAAAGTCACTGCCCAAACGCAGAAGCTGCCGACAGACGCCTTTCCCCCCCAAAACCAGGGGGAAATAGTATTACGGTCAATCGGTTTCCCGAAATCCGCTTCAATCCGTCATCCTTTGTACGCGGTAGTAGCGTTGCAGCTTTCTGTAGGTTCGTCCGAGGCATCGGTTCGTTTCACATAGAGAGTAATTCTCTGAGGACAAACAGGGTGCGAACAGAACATTTTCTCCAGGGGGGGGGGGGACACTTGAAAGAAAACATTCTCCAGGGGGGGACACTTGAAAAGAAAAGGAGGGAAGGTGTAAATGCTTCACTCACATGATATTACATGACAAATGCAATCGCCGACAAGCGTGGGAACTGACTTATATTCAAACAAAAGTCATAGATTGTTCTATGTAATCACAGATACACAAGCTATATACAATATACCTGTATTTGAAGCTACACTTGAGGGTTTTTAGCTTAGAAAACAGACGAAATTTTAAGGCAGTCACCTTAGAGTATAGTAATAAACGATAACATACTGCTTTCATTTTGACTTCTTGACTTCAATCCTAAGCCTTCCTTCACCAGTTTAACATTTCTTCAGCAGGGGATAAATAGTATCCCTGGCAGGGATCCATTAATATTTCTCTAGGCGGGGATATTACATTCTTCAGCCGGGACGATCCCCGGCATACCCCCGTCAATTCGCATCCTGGACAAATACATCTTTTTAAAAATATGTGAAACAAGATATCTCCCAATTCCATTCCTAAAAGCTTCATAGTTTCCCTTATACTCTTGAGAATTAAAAGAGTGTAGCACGAATAATCCAGCTAACTTCTGTTTATCTGTATTCAGAAAACGGCTTTTAAAATGGAAAGTTTCCAAGTTTTTTTTTTTTTTTAGAATTTTCGATTCTTTTGGTTCCAGGTATAGTCTTGCAGTTTCCGTGCTTCATTCTGCCTAAATTTCGGTTATCTGTCTGCCCCTATCTTTATTTTTAGCCACCTAAAGTGGACAGCCCGCTCTGCATCACCCACAGATATACTGGTGTCCCCTTCAATCCGCCGACTTTGAACTCGCCGAATTTTTAAAATTTCTCTTGTAGAACTTTTTGGGGATACAATTTTCACTGTGTTTCCAATTGAAAACACAGGTCATTGGGTCATTTCTGACTATAATTTACATTGGTTTCGAAAACAGAATATATGGGTAGTTTAAAAAATAAATGAAATATTAAGACAGTAAAACATTTATTTTTAAATCTCAGATTTGAATTAAGTTTAGTAAGGGGGAGGGTGTACCAAGATAGCTCTGAAAAAAATTTTGAAAATGGCTATTTTCATTCTTTTTCTCCAGTTTCCTAATAATGACGCAACTTCTATTTCAAAAAATGAAGTCATCTTGTAATTTTATCTGCTAATTTTTCTAGTCAATATTGATGAAATTTCACTTTTGAATAAATTTTTAATTTGATGCTCCCAATTGGGAACATTGGCCTGTAAAAGGTTAAAAGGGGAAAGCAAAACTCTCCATGGGGGGGGGGGGGAGGTTGTACTGTCCTAGTTGGAACGATCAGCTGTATTTTAAGGTTTAATTCAGGCTAAAAAGAATGTTTCACGCTGAAGTATTCCAACTTGACATTTTGTTGTATGTAAATTACTTCATTAGTCGTTTTTCGTGAAGTATCAGCAACATATAACCAAAATTTGTAAACTTTGGCAATCATTAGGCACCATAGGGGGAAAAAACCGTGGGGGAAAAATAGGGGGGTAAACGTATGGGGAAAAAATCATGATGTAAGACATTTGCAATCTTACTTGAAATTTAAAAGTTAATTATAGCTTCCACAGAAAACAAAGAAGCTCAGTCTTATAGTTCTCGACACACGAAGATTTAAAAAAGATAAAACAAGGTTTGGTCAACTATTCTCTTATTAATGAGAATTTCAGAAATTACGGTATACTTTGACGCAGGCGCGTAGCCAGGAAAATTTTTCGGGGGGGATATGAACTTATTTGTGTATAAATAGACGGATTTTTATCACTAATCCAAAAATTTCGGGGGGGATATATACCGATATCCCCCCCCCTTGCTACGCCCCTGCTTTAACGCCATTTTTTTCAATGCAGTCTGTCTAAGTCATTTTTAAACTCGTAACATCAAAATGATGGGGGGGGGGGAGGGGGTTGACTACTGCAACTCATATATATGTACACGCGTGTGTGATAAGTGAGTGAAGAATATACATTTTCTATGACAAAAAATTCCGCATGGGGAGGGGTGTGATTCCCTAACCCCCCCCCTTGGCTACGCCACTGTTCAATTGTTCAAAAGGGATGGGAAAAGATTGAAATTGGTATGCTGGAGGGTATTACTTATCAATATTTTTCCCCTAAAAAAAATTAAAACAAAACCGCGGGATTCCGCGGATTCACGGAAACTTCTCATGCCTGATAAATACAAGCAACCGAGGACTTCATATACACACAAGCAACCGAGGACCACACATACACACGAGCAACCGAGGACATCAAATACACACAAGCAACCGAGGACCACACATACACACAAGCAACCGAGGACTTCACATACACACAAGCAAGCGAGGACTTCATATACACACCAGCAAGCGAGGACTTCATATACACACCAGCAACCGAGGACTTCATATACACACAAGCAACCGAGGACATCAGATACGCACATGCAACCGAGGACTTCACTTATACACAAGCAATCGAAGACACATAGTCAACTGAGGACTTCGTAGATACAGACGGGGTATAGAGAATATCTTCGATACACGCAAAATATAGACGTGTAAGTCGTATTACATAGTAAGTAGAGCATTTTGTCGATATACATATTAAATATGTACTTAAACAAAAAGTGGAAAAATTGTGTTTTCCGTTAAATTTATATCTATGATTCTTTATGAGGAAGCGCATACATTGGCTGATATCAAGGTTATAAATTTAGCCCCAAAGTAGAAAATCCCGTCTATGTTTTAATGCGCGGGCCTACTTACAAAAACCGGGGCCATCGCTAAGCAATGGGCCTGCTTATGAGTTGCCATCGCTAAAAATGAGTTTATCATTGAGGCCTGTTTTCCCCAGTTACAGTATTCTATTTTATTATTCTAAGTATTATAAATGTTGTATTATTTTATTATTTTAAAACAATTTTTTTATACTTTTGTCGTACTAAAGAACTTTAGATGTAGGTAATCGTTTTGTGAATCTTGCGCTATTTTCTTTCACGAAAATTTATCCTAAAATTCGAACATTTTGCTCTGAATGTAAAGGTAAGTGAACGCCTATAATGTATTTAGAAATTCTAAAAATATGTATGTAAATCATGTTTAGTGAATAATTACCCATGTGTTATTTATAAATAAATTATTTTAATCAGAAATCGTATTACTTGAGTAATTTTTATTCTTGTAAATAAGCATGACGTTGTGATACTATTTAGACAATTTAATTTTGCCAGTTGAAAATGTTATTTATCAGTTATATATGCCTTGATTATGTGATTAAGACTTACATCTGGTACTGTGCAGAAATACAGTAAATTATAAATTATTGATTTTTGCCCGTTTATACAGAAACTTCAAATGTAGTTAATATTTTGTACAAGCGTTCATTATGCTTGCTCAATTCCTAAGTTCGATTGAGAAAGCGACAAAAGAATAATATATACTACATAAAATGTCTTTATTAAAGAATAATTAATTCGGGGATCGCGCTATAGAGCGTATTTTATCAATTTTCTCCAATATTACAGGATATCCCGGAAACACCGAAATGCGCTTTAATACATCATTTGTTAAAGATTAATCTTGAATTGTTTAAAATACCGTAGGAAATACGAGTACGTTCATGTAATATTCATTATAAAAATGTCTTTCTCATTTGTGTATTTAGTTATTTTAAAGTACTAATATCCACTTGTGTAAGTACTAATATCCACTATGTAATATCCACTTGTGAAACTAAAATAAGCAATCGTGAATCATGAGAGTAAGCGCTACTTTGTTTTTCCTTCAAATTATATGCATCTATTTTCTTTATGTCAATATGTATCATAGCAAACAACTTAATCATGAGTTCATACTTGAATTAGTAACACAATTACTACTTAAAACTACATTAAATAACGTTTGAAAGCCCTGGGAAGCTTGAGAAATGCCTGATGTATACATGAAGACTCGAGCATCCGTAGTCCTCTTTGGATGGCTCATCAAAGTACACGCGCAGGGCCGTTACTAATTGCGAAGGCCCGCAAAAACCCGCAGGATATTTGTTTGGAAGTAGGTTTATAATATTAATGACTATGTCATTTTATCTCTCACCCCCTTTATTGAAAATTGTCCGAAAAATGTGTCCCAAAAATGCGACATAAAAGTTGTTGAGTATTTTACATATATTTAAGTACTATTAGTTCACAACAGCTTTAATCTATTGTTACCATATTTCGTAAGCTGTAGAAAATGCCTCACGTGTATTTTTCTATATAAATAGGTTACAATCATAAAAATTTCAACAGCTTAAGAAAATTGTTGAATATTGAATTGTTTATTTTTTATTGTGCAATGTCTTGCCCCCCTTTATTCTGTATCCCTCAATAAACATTTATCTACTTAACTGAAAACTGTGCTCGCGCACGCATTCTTTTTACTTCTTCTATACTTTTTTCCTTCTTGATGTTATCTTGTTATGTGGTGTGCCTGTTTCTTCTGTTCTATTTTAATAAAGTAAATGTTATGTTAAAATCCCACGCTTACTATATTTGTCCATAACTCTGCTAACATTTCTATAATGGTTGTAATATGGATCACCAGATGAGTAATTAGTTATTGAATTGCTGCTTTGTTTCACGTTCGGGCTTTCTAGTGCTTGCGAGAAGGAGTTTATCATTCCATCCCTCAATTTGGCGGACTGGATCTTGGCTTATGGATTCCAGGAAATCAAGTTATTGACTTACTGGTACGCGAGTGAGAGATAAACTGTGAGCGAGCTTGTAAGATTTAAGGATGGCATACCACAGTGCAGCGCGCGCGAGAGTTGAGCGACTCTTCGGCACGTGGTAGGACGCCACCGCCAGGCCCGATGCGAGCGGAATTGGTGAAAGTGGAATAGAGTACTCCCTACAAATACCTACGCAGCCTGGGATTCTATGCGTCTGGCTAGCTCTCTCTGCCTACTCGGGTTACAGCGAAATACTGCCATCAATCGAGTGTTTTGTTTGTTGGGGGGGGGGGGGGGGGGGGTTGTGCGCATGATGAAAAAAAATAGATAGATCTATATATGGGATACAGTTGTGTAGTTGTGTAAGAAATTTTACTAATTATATTATAGTTGGTGATAGAATGTTTATATGTGATTGTGTGGATTATTTTGGATATTTGGGGGGGTTTGGTATATATGTTGTGTTTTTAGTTTCTCTCATTTTTTTTTTTTTTTTCTGTTTTTTTTGTGGGGTCTCTTTCTCTCTGTGTTGTGTTGTGTGGGGGGGGGGGGGGGGGGGGGGGGTTTTGTTTTTTTTTGTTTGTTTTGTGTGTGTGATGTGTGTGATTGTTTGGGTGTTGTTTTTTGGTTGTTTGGATTGGATGGGTGTTTGTTTGGGTTTTTTTTTTTTTTTTTTCTTGTTTTTGGGGGGGGGGGGGGGGGGGGGGGGGGGGTGGGTTTTTGGGGGTGTGTTGTGTGTGTGGGGGTGTGGGGGGGGGGGGGGGGGGGGGGGGGGGGGGGGGGGGGGGGGGGGGGGGGGGGGGGGGGGGGGGGGGGGGGGGGGGGGGGGGGGGGGGGGGGGGGGGGGGGGGTGTTGGATTTTTGGGGTTTGTGAGTGGTGGGGGTGGGGGGGGGGGGGGGGTGGGGGGGGGGTGTGGGGTGTTGTGTGTGGGGTGGGGCGGTGGGGTCTTTGTGTTGTGGGGGGGGGGGGGGGGGGTTCGCGGGGGGGGGAGTGTGGTGGGGGGTGGGGGGTGGGGGTGGGGGGGGTAGGTGTATGAAGGGTGTGGTGGGGTGGTGGGGGGATGGGAAGTGGGGGGGTGGGTGGGTGGGGTGGAGGGGGGGGGGGTGGGGGGGGTGGGTGTTGGGGGGTGGGGTGGTATGGGGTGGGGGGGGGTGGGGGGGGGGGTGGGGTGGGGTGGGGGGGGGGGTGTGGGGGTGGGGGGGGGGGTGGGGGGTGGGTTTTTAGTGTTGTGGGTTTTGGGAGTGTGGTGGGATAGGGGTTTGGTGGGGGGGGTGGGGGTGGTGGCTTGGGTGGGGGGGTTGGGGGGTGTGTGGGGGTGGGTGGGTTGGTGTTTGGGGTTGTGGGGGGGGGTAGGTTTATGTTGGAGTGGGGTCTGGAGTGATTTTGTGGGTTTTTTGTTTGTTGTTGGTTTGTTTGTTGTTGGTGGTGTATGGGGGGGTTGATTTTTTATGGGGGGGGGTTTTTGGTGTGGTAAGTTGTTTTTTGTTGTGAGGTATTTTGGAGGTGGTGGAGGGGGAGGTTGGAGTATTTGTGTCTTAAGTTTTTATTAGGAGTAGGATGTGTTTTATGAGGTTGTGTTGGGGTTTGGGGTGGTTGGGGTATTTTGGTTTTTGAAATATGGGTATAGTTGGGGAGGGGTGTGGGGTGTGGGGGGTTGTGTGGTGTGGTTTTGAGGGGTTAAATGTTGTTTTTGGTTTATGGGTGTGTTTTGGGTTTGAGTTTGGTGATGGGAGGAGTGGGAGAGTTACTAAACCACGTGTGGAGTTTGGGTAGGTTGATAAGGTGGTTTTTGGGGGGGGTTGGGTAAATTGACAAGCGGCCCTCGTACGCTTTAAGAAACACTAAATCTTTTAAACACAAAGGTTGATTGATAAAAATAATAGAAACTGAAAATTTGAAGAAATAAGCGATAAAGCGCCAAAATAAAGAAGACGTTTATAACTGCTAACAATGAGTTTTAATAAACCACGATGTTATTTCTATCAAAGGTGCGAAAAATTGCACCTTTGCCGTTTCGCCACGCCTGAACCGTTCGATTTTCTATTTTTCTCTTTTTTCAGACAAATCAACCCAGTTTTTACGCCTAGCCGTTCTCTCAATTTAGTGGACACAGGAAAGAACATGTTTATAATTAATATATAAATAAGCATTAAGCCAGAGTATGAAAATTTCTGAGCTTTCCGTGCGAAAATTGTGCAAATTGCATTTAACGCAAGGTGATTCATACAACCTAAGATAATTGGTAAGATAAGTCCAAATAATTGTCCATTCGATTGTTAAGATTGCCTCAAAATTAAAATACTTGTAAATAAAAATGAAAACCTGTGTTTGTCTGTTTAAATCATATACAAATTCACACCGTTAGACTAAGAGGCTTGAAATTTATTTTGTAAGAATTAGAGCAGCTTTAGCTACATAATTAAAAAATCCAATGTTTTAAAGGAATATTAAATAGTTAATGAAATAAATGAAAATCTCGAAATTAAATTGGTCGAAACAGTCAGATGTAAAATGTCATTTTTCAAGTAGTGCGCAGATAGTTCTTCTGAGTTAAGCGGACTGTTTATAAGATGTATTATTGCTTTTTAATTCCTGTGAATTTTCTACACCAAATTTTTCGTCGAATTCATGTTCCAGTCATACCCTAGACTTTTACACGACGAACCTGAAAACTAGTTATCTTTGTAATCAATTTCATTTTTGTTTAGCTATTATAATTTATATTATTTACAGACACAACATAAGAAAACCATTATATTTAATAAACCATTGCTTTAATTACCAACTTGGATTATCTGTGGAACAAATATGCAACTAAAGTAGTAAAACATTCAAAAAAGTGCATTCTGCATTTTAACAAGTATTGATCTACGAATTCATCAACAAACATTGTAATGAATTAAAATCATTGAATTAAAATTAATAATGAATTACTGTAAAATCACATATTTTCGCGAACATCAAGAGATCGGTGATTTCGCGAGCTGAAAATTTCACGAATTATCAGCAGAAGCGAAAGTGTAACAGAGTTATGAACAGAAAAAAAAGTACAGTAGATTCTCGCTTATCCGACATAAACGGGCCGGCAAAATGTCGGATAATAGGGACGAGTCAAGGAAAAGCCTCTTAAACTTTATACATGCTATCTTACACATTATTATCTTGCATCATAATCATGCTCTAAAAATACATGAAAACAATGGAAGAAATGAATTTAAAAAATGAACTTACATAATTATCTTTTTCTGAATTTAAAGGTGCTGTATGTTAAGTTCAGACCTGTGAGGATTTAAAGAAATTTTTTATGGAAGTCTGTTTTCCTGATGAGTGCCGTTTGTTCGCTGCAAAATCTCGCCATCTTTGCAGCACCAGTATGTCAATTCCTATAGCTTCTTCTTGTTATTCAATGTATTGAATTGCACACTCTAGTCTAGAGCATTAACTCAATCGTTATGTGAAATTCTTCGAGGCTCAACTGTCGGTGTTTGATCTTCATTTTCGCTGTCATCGCAGTTGACAAGAGCGACAATTTCTCCATCAGTTATTTCATGATGATCATCAGCCTTTATCCAACTTTCGATTTCTTGCAAAGATACATCCTCACACCCAGGAAATTCGTTGTACTAAAGTTAGAATCGTTTCTTCGGCTTTATCTGTGCTTTCCATGTCCATATTTTTATCATTATGGAGCAGATTTTTCCATGATTTGGCAATTGTCTGAGCCCTTACATCAGTCCAGGCCGCTGCAACCCAATAGGCAACATCCTTCGCATTAACGCGTTTCAATTTGTCAAGCATGTCTCGCCCTTCATCGATTTCTTCTATATCACTGTAGATAGGAGCTTTCTGCGATAGTTCTTTTTAATAGTTTCCATCCAGGTGTTTCGTATCCAATGAAAATTTTCGATGGGTCAGTTTCTGGCAAAAGAGAAACAGTACATCGAAAAGGGGGGGGGGTAGGAAGAAAAGGCGATGGGAAGACACAGAGTGTTTTTTTTCGTTGTAGAGTGAAGGTGTAAAAGGTGTAAAAATCAAAACATGACCATTATAGAATTTTTTGGACACCCCCCCCCCCAAAAAAAAATGGTCATCTCTGCACCGGATCAAACACAGATTTTGCAGCTGCCCGACGTTGGATAATGCAGAATGTCGGATAAGCGACTCCACTATTTTGTTAAGCTTTAATTTTCGCGATGAGGGCATTTGGTTAAAATTGCACTACATTTGGTTTAAAGGGGTTATACTACTATATATATAAGGGGTTAAACTACATTTGGTTAAAATTGCAATGAACTTTACAGAACGTTTTAAAAGTATGCATAAAAACAAGCAAGGTATAATTTGAGAGGGAAACAAATGGCACCAGTGCGTAATGAAAGTTTCTTGTGATTGTTGGGAGAGACGATGATCCGCACATCCTTTAGAGACCTGCGGAGATTTATTTTGTCTGCATGCAAAAAGGCAGATGACAGAACATGTATAATTTGTTCGTTCTTAATGATGTTCTAAAGTCTCGTGACACAATTTTCTTTTTTAAAGGAATACCCTTGAATAAATATCTTTTGTTTTGGCTTACGAGTGTTATAAATGTTTTCACCAATTTCTTCCCATTTATTAGAAACAAGACTACTTTTATACATTCTATTTTTATGAGAGCAAAAATTATAAATCTTTAGATAAAGTTTATTTACGGGTAATTAATGCAATATAATAAAATGATGATTTTTATTGAACCTGCAAAATAAATATAAATAAATAAAATAAATTCGAATCTTTATTTGTATTAACAATGAGGTAAAACAGTGCTTTCCGTTAGATACTTAAATGATCATTCAGCTTTTTTATATGTGAAAAAAAATACTAATTAAATTCCAATACATTCCAATTCATTATTTTATATGATTTAATAATGCTCAAATTTTTATCAAAAATGTCGGAATAATCGCAATTAACTCAATTTAAGTGGCAGATTATTGATATTAATAATTGAGAGAGTCATTTTTAAACATTGAAATTTAACAGAAATGAAACTAAATACACTGCTTATGTAAAAATTTTTATTTATTTTTTTTAAATAAAAACAAGTTTTGTTATCTAGAATAAGCCAAATCATGGGCGCCGGCAGCATAGGGCAAGGGGGGGCAATCCCCCCTGGATTTTTGCATGCAGTGTTTCCCCTTGCTTTTTTTCTCTTTCCAACATGGTAACCATACGTTGAAGTAGTCTTTGCCCTCCCTTGAGTAGTCTTTGCCCCCCCTGGGAAATATTCTGCCGGCGCCCATGGGCCAAATTAAAGTCACTGCTTAAACGCGGAAGCTCACAACTGACAGACCCCTTCCCCCACAAAACCAGGCGCATCGGCAGGAATAGTATTACGGTCAATCCGGTTTCCCGAAATCCGCTTCAATCTGTCATCCTTTGTACTGCGGTAGTAGAAGAAATTCTGTTTGCGTTGCCGCTTTCTGTAGGTTCGTTCGAGACATCGGTTCGTTTCACATACAGAGAATTTTTGCTAGTCGAAAATAATTCTCTGAGGACAAATACATCTTTTTAAAAATGTGTGAAACAAGATCTTTCCCAATTCTAATCCCAAAGGCTTCATAGTTTTCCTTATACTGTTGAGAATTAAAAGAGTGTAGCACGAATAATCCAGCTAACTTCTGTTTATCTGTATTCAGAAAACTTATTTTAAAATGGAAAGTTTCTAAGTTTTTAGAATTTTCGATTTTCATGGCGAGAGCATTTAGTACCCAGTATAGTCTTTTAGTTTTTAGCTTCCGTGCTTCATACTGCCTAAATTTCGGTTTTCTGTCTGCCCTATCTTTATTTTTAGCCATCTAAAGTGGACAGCTCGCTTTGCATCACCCACAGATATACTGGTGTCCCCTTCAATCCGCCGACTTTGAACTCGCCGAATTTTTAAATTTTCTCTTGTAGAACTTTTTGGGGATTATCCTTTCTGATTTATCAAGTGAGGTGATAGCTTCAGGTGGGACTAATTCAAGAAAAATCGGGTGAAGTATCCTCAGAAGGACAGATGGAAAGGAAAAAAAAAGACAGGTCCTAGGAAGCCATCTTTATATTCTTTGTTAACTTGCTAACTGATTTTTTTAAAATTTGATATTTGATAATTTGATGTGTTGAGGATGAGACTACCTAACGAGCAGCATTTTTTAAAGCTAAATTCTAATGAAAAATGTATGTCTTTTTATTAAAATGGGATATAAAACTGAGGATTTAAGTTCAGTTTTAATAAAATTTACTATAAACGCTCAAATTTTGGTGGGGGAAATGGCATTTACGCTACAAATCCTGTAACCAATTCTAATAAATATTTTTAAAATAGTATTTATGCAGTACATAACAAACACATTTATCTGTGTTATGAAGCAAAAAGATTTGCAAAAAAGTTCTGATACTTATTAAAATATTTCAGTTTCTACTTGAAAACTCATTATATTCATGAAATAAATAAATAAACTCAGAAAACTTATATTCTGCTTCAGAAGACAATTAGTATTAAAATATCCTGGCAAAATCTTAAGTCAATATCTTAAGCCCACTGTGAAGAATGCTTTAGGAATTTTCAATATATCAAACACATGTCTGATATATGGTTTTAAAGAAAGAAAATTTCAATTAAAGCTCAATAATATTAAATTATGATAAGCTTGTTCTGCCGGTATTGGGTAATGAAGTAAAAATGCTGGTACTTTTAGCAGTATCAGTGCTTTAGTAGAAGTGTGTAGTAGTAATAAGTTGATTGCTGTGAAACATTCTGCGTTTTCTATTTCTTAGATCTTGCTTTTGGCATTTTAAAATTCTTTTGTTTTGAAAGTTTCTAATTAATTACCGTGAAACCTCCCAACTTGGATATCCCCGTAAGTTGGACCAAGTGTTCAACTTTTAGATATTTCACTGCATTAATATCATTTTGTTTTTCCAAGACTATACTTTTCAGAATCTTCGACAAAAGTATAGGGATTTACATACTAGTTGCAAGAGCTATCAATTGTAATGGTGGTCAGAAGAGAAAATGCAAGTTATAAACTGGATGTTTCTTTGCTAGCTGCACTGAATTTTTTTTTTTTTTTTTTTTTTTTTTTTTTTGACAGACAAACTTATGAAAGTGATGAAACGCTTAAAATTGCATTAATACGATAAGTCGATATTTGCCGACCAGATTGTATGATGAATAAAGCACCGTACTAAGGTTTCAGGTTCAACTGCCGGCGGTCAGTGTTCGATCCCTGATTGCGCGTGGATGTCATTGTGTCCGTCTCTTCATACGGGGTGACGTTGGTCCACCTACTATAGGTGCCCCCATAGTAAAGAGACCAACAACTCCTGCCTTAGTAGTGGCTTGTGCCTCCAGGGGCAGATGGCCCGATATTGGAAAGAAAAAAAAAATGGTATTTTTTCATTGCAACTCTGTATTTACGTAGTACATAACAGAGCCTGTGAACAGGGGCGTAGCCAAGGGGGGGGTTAGGGGGTCATAACCTCCCATGAGGAATTTTTTACCATTCAAAATGTATATTCTTCACTACATTATCACACACACGTATACATATATATGAGTTGTAGTAGTCGTAACCCCCCCCCATGAAAAATTTCTGGCTACGCCCCTGCCTGTGAAGATACATTCTGGCAGAGATTCTTTAGAATCTCTGTCATTTATTTGCTTTTAACGCTCTTTATGTGCTATGGTGACAATATTTTATACGATTTTGCTATATGAATTTTAAATATGGGTGTTAAAAATAATGATATAAAATATTGAGTGACGTCCTGGTGTGACTTTATAAGATTTGTTTTTAAATTCCATTACAATTACTTTTGTTTTATTTTCTGAAGAAGATTTGCACATAAAAGCAATCTTTTAATTATCAAATAAACTGTCAAATATATCGCACATTTACTGAGCCTATATTATGCTTCCAAATGACTTTATTTCAATAATTTAATTTATCTTTTGCGTCACGCTATTCAAAAGGGAAAGCAGAAATATTTACTTTGTATCATAGAGTATCCAAACTAAGTGAAATGTATTCATAGTGTACTGATTTAGGGGAGGACAGATCTGTGTAGGCAGGGATCGTTGCAGACGAAAATTGGGTCCATTTTGCGGCCCTTTACAAAATTCCAATCAATTAAAATGGCCCGTCATTGGTATTTTATCATTTTACCCTACATTTTAATCTGTTTTATCGAATATTTTAACAAAAAAAGGACTTTTAAAATTGATATAAAAATTCACAAAAATAAGTGCTGAAATTCAGAAAATTAGGTATTGAAATGCACAAAAAAAAAAAAAAAAAAAAACAGGTACATTAGGGTGGTCACAAGTTATATGGGGGGGGGAATTTTTGTTATTTTTGGGGGCACCCCCCCCCTAAAAGTTGCCAATTGACTAGAAAATGAGATTGGCAAAGTTTTAGCTCAATTGCATAATATTAACCCATGCCGCATCGAGGTTGAATTCTTGAAAAATTATAATTTTTTCCAAAAATATCTAGTTTTTCCTTCATATAGTGTAAACTATTTGCTCTAAAGACCTGGTTCTTGTTTTATTTCACAAAAAATGCTATTGTTTGAACTTTTACTCTCAACAAAACCAATATTTAATGACATTCAGTGTTTTTTTTAGGTCAGTTTGTGAATCGTACCACCAAAATCTGCATTTTTTAAAATTATTGAAAAAAGATAAATTAAGAATTTTAAGTAATTTTGACCGTCTTTTGTGTTATTTGCATAAAAAAAAAATAAATAAAATAAATCAAGAATTTTCAAAACTTAAACTACAATTCGTGAAATATTTTATTTATTTGATATGCATTTCTGTGCTTCAGAAGAAAGATCTTGATTTGTATTTCAGTTGAAACACATCTGAGACAAACCTCTCAAATTTTCTTTATTACAATGTTATTTTTGTTGTCTGTTATTATTTACTTTTAGAATGGACATGGGTGCCTATACGTATGGGCAAGGAAGGGCTATGCCTCCCCTAGCTCCCATATTATCGTTATGATTTACATACAGATAGATATACGTAAAAATGGTTCAACACTAACACATATCTTTCCGGTGCAGGACCCTTGACGTGCAATAAGACTCCGAAGACAAGAATTTCGAAAACAAAGAACTGATCTCATCAAAAGCAGATTTTAAAATTCTGATTTAGAGGGTGCTGTTGTTCACTGGGATGGAAAAATGCTTCCTCATATTCTGAATAAAGAAAATGTAGAGAGAACAGCGATTTTAATTAGCTGTGGCGTTGAAGAACAGTTATTAGGAGTTCCTCACCTTGAAAATAATATGTGAATAACTCTTAGGCAAAAGTTGTATTTACAGCAGTTGAAGAATGGGAGGCAGTTAGTAAAATTCAGGCAATGTGTTTTGATACCACTTGTTGCCAGGGGAACGTGCAATTGTGTCTGCAGCAATTACTGGATCGAAATCTTCTATATTTACCTTGTCGCCTTCATATTTTAGAAATCATCCTAAAATCTGTTTTGATTGCAAAGTGGGCAAAGCTACTGCTCTTCATCCAGATATTATTATTATTATTATTATTATTTTTTTTTTAATTTCAGAATGGGTGATCTAAGTTCGACAAGACAAAGTACAAAACTGCTCTTGAAGATGAAACTATCACATAAAGAACGCATAATTTGGAAAAAAATTCAAATTTTCTTGCAGAACATTTAAGAAATCAACAGCTTAGGGATAACTATAAAGAATTAACCCAACATTGTTTAATTTTTATAGGAGTCTCCCCAAATAGTCATTTCTTTCAGAGTACCTGGTGCTGTTCATTATGCCAGGTGGATGTCTAGGTAATTTATTGTCTCAAAATACTTCTTTTCAGACATCAGGTCTCATTAACAGATTTAGTAAAAGAAGGTATTACAGACATTTGTTTATTCATAATAAATATTTATGTAAAGGCATGGTTCAACACTCCCACTCAGACTTTAGCCCCAATCAAGACTTAAAATTATTGCAATACTGAAAATTTGATAAAGAGGCTGCAAACAAAGATCTATAAAATGATAAGCCATCTTTGGTATCTTAACTTGGAGCAAGTTGCATTTCAATTTCTGATGACACTTGGGCAAAAAAGTCAAAATAAGCATGGCAGTAAAATTAATTGAAAAAAAAATGATGAAGATGTAAGAGAGCAACAATGTTTCAACGAAGTGGATCATTTATTGAACAAAGAAGTTATTTTTTTTTATTTCATCTCGAACAGTAATTTTTTTAAGAGATTTAATTTTAATATACAATTTTTGATTATTGATCCTTATGTATGGTGTGAAACACAGTATTATTTGAAAGAAAAAAAAAACTGAAAGCTTTTAAGGCTTTTAATGACTCAGATGAAAGGGGAGTAAAATTAATCCCAGGATTCAAGTCCTGTTTAACTGAGTATGAAGAACAAAAACAGTTTTTACTGTAGGTAGTATCCGAATGTAGAAAAACTTTTCCAGACTCTTCGAAAGAAACATTATCTCAGCTTTGCCACTTTAACAAAAAGTTGTAAACTATAATAATTTATTTTTTCTATAATATGCTTCCACTTAGATACAAAACTTTAATAATCAAATATATCTAAACATTAGTCGTTCTCAATTTTATGCCTTCTTTGACCTTATTTAAATTTCATTTTTTTAAAATTTCAGATTTTTAAAAATTACAGCCTTTATTTTGTACACAAAAAATAAAGAAAAACGAAGAAAAACAAAAGGAGGAAAGACGAAATATAATTTTTTGAACTTTCATAAAAAAGCCAACTTTTAGGATTCGGATCGTATCTGGTACTGAAAAAAGCATAGATATATGCTTTTTTTAGGAGTAGATATGATGCGAATATTACTCTCTGAGCGTTTTGGACATGGGCAAATAATCTGTTGTTGTTTTCACGGTAAAATTTTCATGCTATTTTTAAATTATATATATATAAAAAAAAACTTTTAACAGGATTTATAATGCTTGCAATTATTTTTAATTATATTAATATATATGATTAATATTTGCAATTATTTTTAAAAAAAGGCTTCTAAATTACATACAAGCTTTAATATCAAACACATTTTATGATATCTCTGTTACAAATGATTATTATTATAGATGTATTGCAGTGAAAACTGGAATAAAGTGGACCGGATTTGACACCAAAACCGCTTGGAGGGTTAAATCTGTAGATTTTACATAAAAGGGATGTGTGACTCATTAAGGCGAGAAGTTTTCTTCTGAAACGAGAACAACATCATGTTTCTAGACTCAATTTTATCCATTTTATTATGGAAAAACTGCTTTTTTGCGGAAAAACCGCGATTTTTCTAAACTTTAACCTCAATGCGGCACGGGTTAATATTATGCAAATGAGCTGAAACTTTATCAATCTCATTTTTGAGCCTATTGGCAACTTTTTGACGGGTGCCGCCCCAAAAATTCGAAAGTTGATTTCTTGTGACCACCCTAAGGTACATTTTTAAAATGAATTTAGGGATGATAAATAACTGAAATTCATTAATCCAAGTCTAAGGAAAAAAACTTTCTTTTTCTGTAAATATATTTTCCGTGGAATCTTTCAAATATGTCTAATTAAAAATAAATTCTATATATTAAAGTAATAAGTTTATAAATTTATTCTGTAACCTTCTGAAGAGGTTCAAAGGGCTAACGAATATAATTTATAAATGTTAGAGGAAAAAATTCGTTAGTAATCAATAATCTGTTAAATACAGTGAAATCCCTCTATAACGATATTTTGGGGGGCAAAATATCATATCGTTGTAAAGAGAATTATCGTTATAGAGGGAATCAAAGAATCTCTTTCTTCACATCCTATATTCTGTGGCGTCAACAGGAGGTGCTCTGCTTTCATTCAGCAACCTACTCGCGCTCACGCAAAAGTAAAAACATGTTCTCATTCCATTTAATATAGATGGTGTTTCTAAAGGGTGTGTATAAAAATTTTTAGGGATATAGTGCACATCACAAGGATTAGGAATTGCATGGAAATCCACGACCGTGAACCAGGGCCGATCCCAAAAGAAAATCTTGGGGGGGGGGTGAGGGGGGGGAGTGAAGAGAGGTAAATTGTCGACTGAAAAAATAGATTTGCCGATTCAGTTCCCAAGTTGGCCACCTCCCTATATTAGACAGTTTTAAGAGGAACAGAACGTGCCCATAACATAGAAGCAGCATAAATACCTCTGTAAGCTGTACAGAGGGAGCCGATAACGTTCGACTTTCAGAGGATTCACATTATTTACGCATTAATGATCAATCTGATTTTTACATTAATAAAGCGTATTGCATTAATAAATTGCGGAGGGGAGTACGCAAAAGGTGGAATTTTCCACGAAAAGGCTCGATTATTATCACTTTGCAAACAAAAATCCACATTTTTGTTGGTGAGGGATGGTTACATACCGGACTCTATTACAAGTAATTAAATTTTCATAAAATATTCATAACTTTTAATTTAGTTATGAAATATTCTCTCCGGACTGAAGAAAATATTTGCTTATCCGTATGCGACAAAACTATCAGTGCCATAGTTTAGGTTGGCGGAAATGAGTTTGGGGGTAACCTGAATGGAGTCTTCACATTAACTTCAAAAAAGGAAAGGAAGCCATACCGAGAGCACTGTTTATACTTTCCAACACTGTCTTATTTGCATATATACTATTGCATACCTGCTAACTCTACTGGATTTTTCAGGAGACTACTGTATTTTGATGGTTTCTCCTGGTCTTCTGATTTTACATTAAAATCTCCTGGTTTTCTAACATTTTTAAGCTTTAATAATCGATACATTTATTTCTCCACCAGTTCTGAAAGATTGCCGCTCTCTGGGTCTATTCATTCAATATGGACAAATATACCATGGTATTTTGGTCCAACAATAAAGGTTTGTGCTTATATTGATAACTCATCTGTGAGAGATTCTTGAAATTTTCAGAATTCGGTGGCAAATCGTTTAATTGTAACATTTTTTGAGTTCAAAGTCCCAAAATTTTACTACTTTTTTTTAGCCTTAGAAGATATTTTGTAAAATTTCGAACATTTAAGAAAAAAAACTTATGAATGTAAAGAAACATTGACATTTTATTCATTTTATGTTAAGAGAATTCTATTTCCGAGCTCTTTTACAAATTTTATTTTTAATATCACGACGTTATGATGTGTGATTGAAATTTCAAACATAAGCTGTTATAAAAAGCAAACTTTTCACTTTAAAAGCCATAACTGTGTCGTGTTGTGTCAAATTATATTTTTAAAAAATGATACATAGAATAAATGGCGAAATTTAACGTGTGAAAAAATTGCATGTGGAGTCATAATTTTTTCACACGTCCTTATCTAAGTCACAAAAAGAGTGTTTTGTGACTTAGATAAGTAATTATGACTTATCTATGATACCACAAAAATCTACTGGATTTTCTTAGCTAAATATTGGCAGGAATGTTATTGCAGGACGAACAGTTAGCTGTTCGCTCCCGGCGTTGCTAAAAACGCGACGGCAGAGATTCCTCCTTCCTGCGTTCATCGTTGCTTTCCGGCATGAGTCTTAGAATGTTTCTGCTTTGGCCACGGCCTTGCACAAGCGCATGGCTGGACCATGCCTGGGCATTCAAAGACCCAAGCCGGGAAGCAACGATTTACACAGGAGGGAGAATTTTTTGCCATTGTGTCTTAGCAACGACGGTAGTGAACAGGTTAAAGCCAACAAGAAACCGAAATATTGTTTTAAGTACTGCTCTTAAAGCCTAATGTAAAAGTGTTATTTTGTTAACCCTGAATAGATATCAACGCTACGTCCACCCATGCCGATGGACAGAATACTCTCATAAACCTTAATAATAAATACCAATTTTGTTTTGCTTGAAATGGATGAACGTTTTTAAAATATACTCTAAACATTCTCTGCCCATAGGCTGCAATGCATTGGAAGAGTTTTGTGTGCTCTTGTAAAAGAACTATAAATAGTACTAACATTCTTTTCAATAGGGTCATTTATATGGTACTTTTCACTATCATATAAAAATTCGATCGATGCATATTTGCGGCAGTTAGAGCACGGGCAGACAGACAAACTGAAAGCATAAACAATTCAAGTTCTTCGGAAATCGTTAAAAAATAAAGGCTTAAAAAGAATGTGAGGCTTAAAGGGGAAAAAACTGGAATAAGGAAAGTAATTCTAGCTCGAAAAGTTAATTTTCCCTGTAATTTCAGAGAAAATGGAAAATTAAGCATATTGATTTTGAAGCTCCTAAGGTCGCGCCCCCCCACTATTTGCTCTGCCATGTCTTCCTATTTTAATGGGCCTGTGATCTATACTCTTGCATTTTATCTCTTATAACTTACCCATCATTTTTAAAATCAAATTAAATTACAAAATTGGGGTTATTTCTATATGAATGATATGAAAGTAAATTATAATAAAAAGTAGTACAAATATAATCTAATCGGTGATGATCTTTTTCTTGGAGAATGGACTTGAAGGAGCTCCAACAGTTTGTATGGAAATTCTCTTTCCATTATGACAGTTATTTCGCGTCTTCTTTTAGTCATTATCAGAACAACTACATATCACATTTTGTGCACTGCACTTTTTGTCATTTTCTTTTGTTTACAACTAGTTTCGTGTTTTTGTTTACAACTGGTTTCAATATTCAGTCATTTTGTTAAATGCTAGAGATTTTTTTTATTTATTTATTCTTACCAAATTGATGTATTAATTTTATCTTAAAAGCTAAACATGGTTTTCTTCTAATCAAGGTATGCTGATTTAGAATCGAAGGTATGCTAAGGCTCCTCCAAATATATGTTTGACTTTGGCTCGGTTGCTATCTAGCTAAAGCCCGGGTTTCCTTCTGGCGTCGACGGCAAGCGCTCGCCTTTGACAACCGCGAAAAAGTGCCCGGGATGACATCTGTGAAAAACTGTCCACAGCTGTCGCGAAAGGGTGGTTTCCTACCGGCGAGCGAGCGCGCGGCATTTTTCTGCGTCCACTTACAAAACTTCTGCGTGTACTTTCAAGACTTTTAGAAAAAATTCTTAAAAATCAGAAATTTCCGAAAAGCGTGTCACTCTTCGAAAAATCTTGCAGCTCAGATCCTTGTTTAAGAATTTTTCTGAAAATTTCACAAACTCCACAGCATTTTCGCTTATTGTAGTGCGTAAAGCAGCTTATGAAGAACCATCGTGAATTTTTTTGAGACCATGGTGCTATTAGTTTATTTCAATTTGTGTACCAAGACTAAAAACAGAGTTCTTTTTTTTCGACATGCACCCTTAATTCCAGCATCCATCTGAAATAATTACTGATATATGGCTGAACATGAAATCATAGAATGAAAAATTTAACTATTGTAAAATTCTAACATCTCATTTACAGACCACACAATTTGATCTGTGATTTAAAAAATATTTTTCTTCAATTCTAAGCAGGGGCGTAGCCAGAAATTTTTCATGGGGGGGGGGGGGTTGTACGACTACTGCAACTCACATATATGCATGCATGAGTGTGATAACGTATTGAAGAATATACATTTTGTATGGCAAAAAATTCCTAGGGGGGTATGACCCCCTAAACCCCCACCCCTTGGCTACGCCCCTGATTCTAAGTATTATATTTTTTACAAAATGATTGTTATTGTTATTGGGAAATTACGGAAAATTATCTGCACGAAGGATCTAGGCCGAGAGGTACATAATGATTGAATCAGTGCGAAGCGGCATAGCGGGGCGAATGCCCGGACCCCGGCACGTAGGGGCCTCAAAATCCATCTAACTCTTTTTCATACCTCTTGGATTTTATTTTATTTTTTTTTTTATTTATTTATTTATTTTTTTTTTTTTTTTTGTATTGACTACATACTCACATGTTACATTATCTAAAAGCGTTTAATTCTGACTTCGAGTACTTACAAATGTATGTACGTGCTAATTTATTTTCGTTTTTACCAAATATAACATTAAAAGGGTCCCTAGATTCACTCTCGCCCTCGCCTCTGGAACTCGTAAACCCATGTTACGGCACTGGATTGAATCAAGAAACAAAAAGTAAAATAGGATGTTTTTAAAAAATTTATTTACCTAAACACAATAAAGAATCACAGGGCTTTGAAATTACACACTCCAGTAAGGAAAGTGGGAAATGGCGATTATTTTCTTCAAATTGACCTCTGGCTTTCGCCCATAAACTCCCTCACGAATCTAATAAGGCCCCGTTATCTTGCATTTAATTCTGCACTTCAGTCCCTAACTTATGTGGGGGACGGAAAAAAAGGGAACACAGCGCCTCATGAAAACCGTGATGTCCCTTTAAATACAAAATTAATACTTAATGATGAATTAAGCCTTATTTGTTCAGAAAAAAGAATGTACAAAATGTATTTTGATATTTTTCACATCTCATTCAATGCATATGTGTAATAGCAAACAGTATATACATTTGTAACATGTAAATATATTTTTTTATTCTTTTGTAGCATTGAGTATATAATTATGAAAAAAAATGTGATTTAGAAAATATGCGACTGCTAAGTTCTGTTTAATCAAGCATTAATTAGTACTTATATTCTCCATTCACAATAAATAACTACATATTAATACTCATTTAATGTGAATTCGTTAAAATCCAAGGTACGTTGTATGGTGTGTATTTCTTTCGTGCGTCCATCAGATCTGGACCAGATCTCCTAGGGAAGCGCCGCTGTCGCGAGTAGCAAACCACTTTTAACAAACGCGTTCTTTGGACGCGAGACGCACCGCTAAGGTAATTAATCACTCTGGTCGCTGGACGCCTGCAGGAAACCAAGGCTTAACCGAGCTAACCGGAATAGGGGACACACTATTTTCTACTGTACAAGTGAATTTCTTTTTCCCATGCATTTCGAAGAAGAAAAGAAAATACATCTATTTCTCAGAAAAGACCACGCTGGACCAAAGGGTGGCGACAGCCTCAGGCCAGTTGCGGCCTCCTTGCGCTATTTTCACTTCATACAGAGTGGTATTTCATAATTTGTCTCAGGGCAATATCAGTGGCGGATTATTGCAAGTTTGTCGGAGGGGGAGGGGTGCGGTTAGTTAGAAGATTGACATATACATTCATTTTATGGAAATAAAATAGGATCTTTTACATTAATTTCTATTTTCCCGGGGTGGGGCGGTCGCCCCCTCCACCCTTGGGCAATATATGAGACGGGAACATTCTAGTTCTCATACTCAGTATTTTCCCCATAGACATACTCAGTTCTCTTACGCACAGAAGACTCTTAATTAGATTACTATGGACATGTGGGATAACTATTTCCATAGGGAAAAATGCCGAGACAGGTGTAATGGGACGTATGTGGTGTCAATTGCAGAGACCTGATTCTCCAACTCCCCTTTTTGTGTATCTGGCCACCCAGTGCCGAGCGCTCTTTATTCATTCCCACTTCTTTCTTTTGACTGATGCGAATAAGAAAGGAATTTCTCACTCGGTTTTGTATGCACTGGAAGTAGGACGTCAAAGTGATAAAAGTTAGGAAAAGTGCCGATTAAAAAGTCTTTTGAATACTAGAATGAAGAGTTTTGGAAGTTTGGAATAGCAATTTTGCCGACTACATTTTAAGTGTGTGTGTGGGGGGGTCTCACCCCTCCACCCCCCCACCCCCCGTGGGATCGGCACTGCCGCGAACCCTTTAAAGGCATTTTTAACAGATGTAGGCGGGGCTTTAAAATATTGAATTTTTAATAGACTTTTTTTATGTGCTAATGGCTACATGAAATTATTACAAAGTAATAATGCTGCCTCTAATCCACGCATTTAGCGCACCGATTGTATTAATTAGAATATTATCAGTAGCAGATTTAATGCAAGCGGGGCTCTAGGCGTCATATAAGGTAATTCTGGGGAAGTTGCCAGTTGGGGGAAGACGCAAGTTTGGGATTAAAATTTTTATGCGTCGATAGATGACAATACTGAGCCACTTGTGCGAAAAGTCTGGTCCGACATTGTTTTTGGCTTGTGAATTTATATGAATTAATCGTCTTTCATCGGCGTTATTTTTGGATCTCGTAAGATTAAACGTGGTGAATACCCCTTTTATAATATTCCGTTCTTCATACTTAAAGTTCATAAGCGTACTTGTTATTTTAAATAAAATATTAGCAGTATAAGTGAGTTGCTCATTATGTTACACATACGAAGCATGTAGAAGCGGCCATAACACTGTAGCAATAAGGAAATAAGCGTGTGTGACATCTTACCCGTATACTTGGTGGAAGACACCACATGGTTCAGAAATAAATGAAATTGACTTTAAAATTTGCTTTTTTAAATTTTATAACGCTGTATATGATCGTATAAATTATAAATGCAATTAATAATTATCATTATAATTAATTATAAATTTTAATAAATAGAATTCACATTATATTACCACACAGAAAATGTCTCGGAACTACAAAAGAAAAACTGATCGCGCTTCTTGGTTGAAATGTTGTGTAGGCAATCATTCGAGACTGTGCTGTTACTATTTTTAGCAAACTCATTATGAAAGAATTTAATTTGTTTTGTTTTTCTATGGTTATTGTTAATTCACATTTATGTTGTTGTGGGATTAAGTCCAATTATCTACACAAAGGATCTAGGCCTATGGTGGGGTGCCCTCCGTGGGGGGTCTTTCTAAAGAGTCTTAACCCGTATTTACGCTAAGTCTTGGAGGAAACCACGAAAAACTCCAAACGGTTAGGTCAGCGGACGCGACCCGGGTTTGAAACAGGCACCTTCCGTCTCCCAGTTCAAAGCGCTACGCACTGCACTAGGCCACTGGTCGGGCTAATCCACATTTAATAATGCAATGCGTGTCTTATTTTCTTATTTACTGTGGTGTTGTTGCATCTTACCATAACGGCTGGTATCTTCCCCATATACATGGGGGAAGATGCTACAATTAAACGACTTTCTTTAACATTAAATTTCTTATTTATTTTGATGCTGAGAAGAGAACTAACTTGCATATATGACCCATTAAATATTGAAAAATACAGTGTATTTTTTCATGATCTTGTTACTTCAATTTCCAATGTATTTAATCGAAAACTCCTTAAGTGTGGCGTCTTCCCCCGGTTTACCTTACATGCGGGGCCTTGAGTTTGGTTTCATTATTCCTTTTCAAAACGCGATAAATAAATTATGTTTTTCTGTTCGCCTCGACTGGGCTCAAATCAGTGCCGTACCGCAAAAATCTGACCCCCCCCCCTCCCCTCCTAGATTTTTTTTTTTTTTTTTTTTTTTTTTTTCTGACGCCATCAAAGATTAATGTAATTACAAGCTTTTTATGCAATCCCTAGGACTAGTGATGCAAAATGAATGAATATTAATAATTGCAAAGTTTCAAAACAAAAAACTGAAATAAATGATAGATTTAAAATAAATAAAAACTTTGTGAAAAAAAAGCACACAAAATGTTACTTATAAGATGCTACGATCGTTTTGACCAAAAAATTCTTTCGGTCTTCATCAGACAAGCCCTTCGACTCGTTGAGCAAAGGTAACTTAAAAAGGTAAACAAACAAGCAAGTTGTCACAAGGAAACAAGAAAAGGTGAACAAAACTATGAAGAGGGAAAAAAGAGGAAGGGATAAAAAGAAAAGAAGGACAAACAAAAATACCTAAATAAATAATAATAACAAAATAAAAAGCAAAAAAGAACGCACAAACATACACAAAAAGGAAAAACAAAAGAAAACAGAAAAAGCAAAAGAACATAAAATAAAAATAACATAAAAACGCAATATTTTTTTTTATAACAAGAAATAGGAGAACACATACGAATTTTTTTTAAATAAAAAAGAATAAAATAATAAAAAACATAATGGAAAGAAAAAAACACACACATAAAAACAAAACAAAATAAAAAAGGACAAACAAAAAAATAGATTACAAAGAGAAAAAAAAGGGGGGAGGGAGGGAAAATGGTAGTAGAAGAGAAAGGGGAAAGTGGATAGAACCTTACAACTACAGCTTCCAAGCAGAATGAACAAAAGTAACGGAAGAACCACCGTTCACAAGACGTTCCAAGTGCTAGGTAATGGAAAAATCTTTCAAAAATTCAAGATGGGACAAAGATTGAGAAGTACACAATATCTTAGCCTTAGAAAACTGAAAATGATGATTAGAATTCCAACAATGGGAGGCAACAGAAGATCTAGAAAGCTCATGCTTAGAAGCATATCTTTCATGCTCTTTGAGCCTAAATTTCAGAGCACTTCTGGTCTGACCAATATAGCAAAAAACATAAGTAACATTTTTTTGTGCTTTTTTTACAAAGTTTTTATTTTTATTATTATTTAGCACCAGTATTTTGAGTGTTTTTTTCGTAAATGCTAGATTTGATGGTTTATATAATACGTAACAATTACTTAAATATATAAATATTATTTATATATTTAAGTAATTTAAGTGCTTAAGTAATTTATATTGCTTTCTTTTTTTATTTATTTTGTTTCAACACATAAAACCTTTTGTGAAATTTTTAGATCAGACAATATATTGCTAATACTACACCGTTAACCTTTTACAGCATTGAGATCCAGGCATATTTTAAATTAGTTTTTTGCACATTTTGTCTTCTAATGCGTTACTTAAAAGGATAGTCATTTAAAAGGGGGAAATTATTTTTATACAATTTTCACTGTGTTTTCAGTTGGCAGCATGGGTCATTTCTGACAATAATTTACATTGGTTTCAAAAACAGAATATATTGATGGGTAGTTTAAATAATAAATGAAATACTAAGACAGTAAAACATTTATTTTTAAATCTCGGTAAAGATTTGAATTAAGTTTGGTAAGGGGGAGGATGTATCAAGATAGATATGAAAAAAATTGTGAAAATGGCTATTTTCATATTTTTTTCTACAGTTTCCCAATATTGATACAACAACTTCTTTTTCAAAAAAATCAAGTCATCTTGTAACATTATCTGCTAATTTTTTCTAGTCAATATTGATGAAATTTCACTTTTGAATAAATTTTTAATTTGAGTTCCCAATTGGGAACATTGGCCTGTAAAAGGTTAAAAAGGGAAAGCAAAACTCTCCATGGGGGGGGGGGTGTACTGTCCTAGTTGGAATTCTGTAGTTTTGGAAAGTTCAGCTATTTTTTAAGGTTTAATTCAGGCTAAAAAGAATGTTCCACGCTTAAGTATTCCAACTTGACATTTTGTTGTATGTAAAATGACTTGCTACAACCAGCTTTACATAAAAATAAATCTCATATTCGTCACTTTTTACTCGAGTATCGGGAAAGCTATTAGAACATGAAAATTGAGAAATTTGACTAAAAAATCAGAGAACTGGTAGACTGTAGAAAATATAAAGTCGACTGTGGCCTTTTCCATATCATTTTACAAATCTGTTTTACAAATCTGCAAATTTTCAAGCCCATCAATCGAACAGTGTGGATTTGTATTTGTACACGAGATAGAAAGATAAACTTTCATATTTATGCATCTGATATCAGGAGTTATAGTATTTAAAGTATTATATCAGTGAATATGGTGTTATTTATTTAAGGTAAGGGCTCTCAGGAGTTCAATGGGGAAAGGACGCTAGGCCTAGGAAATTCACACTAAATTTTTAGATGCCTTCTATCTATAAGTATATTTTTTTTGCAAGTTCCTTTCCTTGTAAGGTGTTACAAATTATCTCTTATGATCTACTGTTATCTTGAAACGAAAGAAAGTAAAAATGCATACATGTAGGTATTTTTTTTTTAATGTAATTCATTGTCTCGGGCTCTCTCTTCAACAGAAGTCGTACGGTACGCCCCTGGGTCAAATCATCCTATTCATATCATTCAATCTTCTTTTGTAATCACCTTTCTATCCAACTTATTACCAAAGCTACACTAGAAATGCGAAACTGAAACTTTGACTTTTTCCACAGAAGATGTAACCTAAGAAATTCCAAGAATTCAATCCCATTTTATCTAGACTTTCTTTGTGTAGCGTTTAATTCGTATGCATCACTTGCACTTTTGAAAAAAAAATATTTGTATTAGAGAAAATTATTGTGTTGGAAGTCATAATATTACCATTGTTGTAGAGAGAATTATCGTTTTAAAGAATATCGTTACACAAAGAACTGCTTTACATTAATCTAAAGGAAATCCAGCCAGTACTATGAAAAATTATCGTAATAGAGAGAATTATAGTTATAGAGGATATCAATGTAGGGAGATTCTACTGTATTATATGCGCTTGACGAACGTATTTTCACACGAGTTTTTATAAAAATATATATTTGCAAAATGTTTGTATTATTTGGTAGTCCTTTCATAACAATAAGGTTTTTCTTATTTATTTACTTAACATTATTTGGTGTAGTAACAGTTAGTTACTAAGGAATCGTACTTGAGATGAAAGTTATTACAGCGAGCGTGCTCGTTAAATCTGTGAGGACTTATATTCTTTTTCTCTGTTGTCTAGTGAGTGAGAAGTAGTACTCAAAATGATACCGATATTCTCTATTAATTTTTGCATATCTAGTGCACGTTCTTAAAATAAATTAATCCATGACATATTAAATGATTAATGTATTAGAATTATGTCAGAAATTTAAGAATTTCTTTATTATTTTCAAGATACAGTAGTACCACATTCTTGTAGTTCCTTAAGTTTCCTTTAGTTTGTAAGCCTAGTACTTTTTGGGAACTCCTATAGAGTTGAGCCTTTTTAACAAGAACAAAAAATGTTTGTTTCAGTTTAAAGCAGTTAGTATATAATAACTGAAATATCTAAAACAATACTTTCCGGCGAAAATATTCTTTGCAGAGGCAAACAAAATATTTGCTATAAACTAGGCACTAGAGTAGTTAATTAAACAAATAATTTTGGTGAAAATTTGGTGGTTAATTAAACAAATAATTTTGGTTTAGTTAATTACACAAATAATTTGCTATAACATTGCAAATATTTGCGATTGTTCGCTCCATCCTTGCAAAGACGCTGCCGCGATTCCTTTTCTGTGACTATCGTTGCTTCCTGGATTGTGTCTTACGCCAAGCGGATTGTGTCAAAGAATATTCCATACGCCATAGCAGGAGTAATCTAAGACCTAGACCGGAAAACAACCATATGCATGGAAGTGGATTCACTGCTGTAGTAGGCTCGTAGTCAGAAAAATGTCTCAGGGAGAAATGACTTTATATTCGTATTTAAATAGACGAAATTTTGTACGATATAACGCTTATGCTAAGAAATTCAAAATTTGGGAGTTATGTCCTGATATCCAACTCTCCTGCATTATATAGTATGTGCGCCAGAAAGATTCAATTAGAAAGGGTTTTATAATCAATGCGCTCAGTATTTTTTTAAATTTTTATTTGTTTCACCCTCCCCAAATATTAGTCTATTGTAATCATTTGGAGTCACCCTCCCACCTTAGCACCAGTGGCGAATCCAGTGTAAAGTTTCAAGATGGGGAGAGCGATAAATGTACCCAAGCATTCTATTAAAAAATGCGACATTTGTTTTTATTTTTTACTCTTGAACCCAAGTTTAGCCCGTTCGTTTCACAATGGTTGTCTCTATCTGAGCAGTCAAAGACACATGCAGGAGGGGAGGGGGGGGACACTGGTCACAAAAAGTGTGTCTTCCTCGCCGACTTTTAAAAAATGATAGTGAACTTTGTAAACATGTATTCAATGGTGGGTTGATTACCCAAAGATTCAGCATATTTTTTTATTCGAGTCTGCTCAGGGAAAGGCTGAAATGGTAATCGCCCCATAGCACAAGGGCGACAAATAAGAGGCGCGAGAGGTGCGGCCGCACCCCCCCCCCCAAAAAAAAAAAAATTAACAAAAAATATATTTATTCCATAATGGGGATTTTAATACTTTAAATCTTGCACCCCTAAATAAAAAAATGATAAAATGCCACTGCCATAGCCTTCAATTTGGATTCGCCACTGAAACTCTGGTTGTGTTTTACAATACAACAAAATATACTGTCCTCACAATTTAAAAATAAAAATTACTTTCTTCGAGGGAGATCAAATAAAGATTGATTCATTTTGGAAAGGATGATGCGATGATGTGTATAACCCTCCCCCCTACAAGAAATAAATAAATAAACATTCTTAGACCGTTGTCCCCCTCCCCCCTCCCACTTTTTTTTTTTTTTTTTCGGTGCGCATTTTTCCGATATTCAAACATTTCGACTGTTTTTGTTTGACTTACACATGTATGTGTTGTAAATTCGATACTAAAAAATTCTGTTAGATACATTTCTGATGTTTAAGTATTTCAGAGCTCTTTTATTGGTTTAATTAGATTTTCCGATGTCTGGTAGGACTTCAATTTTATTCACGTTGATAATATTTGTGAAAATAATGCTCCCTAAATTCAAAAATTTCCGACAGTTTGCTTTTATTTGATTAATTAGTGGAAGCTGTGTTCTTAAAGCTCCAAAATTTTTGACTTATTAAATTTATTAACGTACATAAATTTTCATTTTCAATACATTCCTTTGTGTTTAGCATTTACATTAAGTTTTAAACCGTGAGAAACAAGGATTTTCACTTTCGAAAGGAACGCACTACTCGAACCTAGAACACTCGTATCGTATGTCAAATAGAAAACTATTGCTTACTTGCTTACTAAGCTTCTCTTCCCCCCCCCCTCTTTTTCGGGGGAGAAACCTGTGACACAGCCTTTTAAAATTCTCCGTCAGGTTGTTGACAAAAGGATTGCTCGTCGCCCGCCGAAAGGGCTCATTGTTCAAACTGAAAAGAAACAGGTGGTTTTCTGATACGTATTCCACAAGGTACAGGACAGGTTCTGGCTTTGCAGGCCCCCTTGCAAATACTTTACCCAGGCATAATACTTTATGGGGGTCGTCAAATCTTTATGAAACATATGATACAATAATGATTTTGTGCAAAGATTTGAAAATATAAATGAACACTAATTTTAAGCTTAAATTTATCAAAACTGCACATTGTTTCTTAAATATATAAATTAAAAAAGAACCTTTTACACGGTGTTTGGTTAATCGTTAAGTACGTTTATATTAGAGACCTGCACGGGCCGGTACGGGTACGAGATTTATAAATCTGTTGTTAACGGGCTGCGCCGGACACGTGTCTAGTGTTAATTTTTTTTCGCCTACCTGCAACCCGCAAAAACAGTTAATATTAATAACTTTGCTTAATGTAAAATGCCTGAAAAATATTTATCTATCGATTTGTTTGGTCGTCTTTATATATATATTCTTTAATTTCTGGAATTTTTGAATTTTTACTCCTCAACTGTAGATCCGTTCGGGCCGGGCTGTGATGTTCGTTTCAAATGTGTTACGGGGACGGTCCGGGATTCAATTTTCAGGCCGTGCAGGTCTTTAATTTATATTAGGAACTAGTTGAAGTGCCTGGCGTTGACGGGCACTTCAGATAATCTTTAAAATGTGATGAAATATATATATATATATAAACACATTAATTGTTTAAGTGGAATAACCAACTGTCATATTAGCAAATGTTTTTTCCTTCATTTAAGACAATCTTAACGTAATGCCAGCAAAACAACAAACAAATAGACAAATAAAAACAATTTTTGTATTAAATTTTAATGTATTAAATTTTAAACACAATATGTATCAAATTCAATTTAATATGTATTAAAATTCAACATGTTATATAATTTGAGTCTCTCTTGAGCTAATTTTGAGGGATATGAGAACAAATATTGATTCAATTTCAAGGTCTGATTTTTTTTTCCTTTTTTGGTTAATTTTACGCCTATAGTTATAAGCAAACTAAATTTCATTTCATTCGCTTTAGTCGTTATTACGTGATGCGCAAACAAATATTTGCACATTTCAAATAAATTTTCGCGAAATCTCAAATTCTGTTCAATATCTCAACTTAGGGAACGTACCCATACTACGTGACCTATTTTTTAAGATTTTTTGACCCCTCCCTCCCCTCGGTGACCACTCGTAGTATATGTCAACCCCCCCCCCTCCCCTTTAAATTTTAAGTAGTATTGACAAGTATGATTTTTAATCACTTCGCAGGCAGAAAGTGAAACAAATGAAAAATTTTGACTCATATTCGTCTTTATTAATACAGCGTTTATTGCATAAGACTGCATGCATGCTTATAATTGCCAGTAAATTAACTGTAAGTTTAAGAAGCACTGTAGACCAATTGTAAGTTTAAGAATCACCAAGTTCTGCGCGCCATATTCGAATATAGGTCGAAAAAGCGCGAGATTTCTCTCGGCGAAATCGACTACGTAACAAAAATCTAAGCCCCCCCGCTCCTGTGACTGAGCTTAGTATTTTGAAAACCTCCCTCCCCCTCCTAAACGGGTCACGTAGTATGGGTACGTTCCCTTATTCGGTGATCGGAAAAAATGCCACCGCAAAAAAAGTCATCAGAAAAAAACGCCACCCGAAAAACTGGGCAACGATCTAGGGGCCCAAAAATTTTAGCGTGCAATTGTTAAAATAGTTTAAGACAGAGTGCTCCATCAAAATTAATTTTGGTAACAATGGTCATCAATTAAAAAATATTAATATCAATCAATAAATAAATAAATAACAAAGATAAATCACGTCGAATGCATTGATTACAATCCAAGTCCCACGAAAAGCTTAATTAAGCCCTAACCTCAACTTCATAGTCTTTTATGAATATCAAAGGGCAAGCGTGTACAAGCTGTCCCAAAAAGTTGGTAACGGGCTTTATCTGTAAGAGATAAGTGGGTAGTATAAATTGGAAAAAAGGTTCAAAATAGGTGGAAATAAGACTTCGTTAAGAAAAAAATCATCTCGTTAATTTTCAAAAAGGTACACTTTTTAAATTTGTATACGACCCCGTAAAAAATATCAAATTAGTGAAATGTGCCCCATACACACATGAGGCGATATGCAAAATTTGAAAATTATATTTTAAATAGTGTCAGAAATATGAAGATTTAAAATATGCTGACTTGAACCACTTTTCAATGGCTCTGAAAGAGAAAAAATCTCGTCGATGATCGCATTTCATGGGTCGTACAGAAATGATGAATTTTTTTTTTTTTTTTTTTAATCTAGCAATAAGCGTTTAAATTCGAAATCATCTATAGCCCCGATTATCTTTGTTTAAAGATATCTCTGAGAGTATTTGTGATCAAACGCTGAAATTTTGACGCTGAGAACGCTGAAGATGAAATTGTGATCTTTACTGCGTAGTAGCATTTAAAATACATTTTGATTTATAATTTGTATTTTAAATAGAATATTTCACAAAAATTAATAAGCAATCTTAATTTGAGAAGAACTCTGAGAAAAGAAAAAGTCAACTATAAAAAAAGAGATTGGCAGAGGAAGTTATCAGGGTGTTTGCAAGGAACAAGTAAAACCGGCCGGGTTAAACTCACTAAACTTTCGAAGAAGGCTGAAATGGAGGTCCAGGGTTCTGGCCTCTCGCACGGTCGTCGGTTTAAAAGTCTGGAGTTTTGGGTTTTTTTCAAGATGAAATGTGAATATATGTTAGATGTCCAGAAAAGTCTCCCGCCCAAGGCAGGGCCCCTCTTCGTGTTTGTCTCTTTCCTTGGGGTGGATTTATGCGAGGGTTTTCGGGACCAAACCCACAAATCCGAATACACGTTCCAAACAACACCACCACCATGTAAAACCCCTGAAATTAAGATCAAATTTTTTAAAACCTCTAAAACTTTTTCAAATCCCCTAAAAGAGCATCTGAAATTCTTTTGAAAATGATAGTGACGTGCGATTTTCGGTTTAAAGTACGGTGCAAAGACACTCCGCCTCCACTGATTTTGTTTTCTTCGCTCTATGCAATGGAAAGCCATTGGATAAGGCCAGTGGCGTGGCTAGAAATTTTTCATGGGGGGGGTGGGGGGCTTCTCATACTGGAGTATCGCACTACAATTTGGATTCTCATATCAAAAGACTGTCTGTATTGAATAATAAGGCGTTTTGCATATCCATTTAACTCATGTTAATGATAACCACCACTGAACATTTCACATTTCTGTTAGAGTTTTCTTTCAGGGATACTGCATTTCCAGAGACCAATTGACATATTTGGGGGCCCAGGTCACAGGTACTTGTGGGGGGGGGGGACTTTGCACAACTGTTGTTATTTTTAACCTAAAATTTTTAAATTTTTAAACATAATAGTTCGCAGGTAAACAATTCATTTTTGCATCCCACTATCTGTGAACGAAGTCCTCGGTTGCTTGTGTGTATATGAAGTCCTCGGTTGCTTGTGTGCATATGAAGTCCTCGGTTGCTTGTGTGTATGTGTGGTCCTCGGTTGCTTGTGTGTATATGAAGTCCTCGGTTGCTTGTGTGTATGTGTGGTCCTCGGTTGCTTGTGTGTATATGGAGTCCTCGGTTGCTTGTGTGTATGTGAAGTCCTCGATTGCTTGTGTGTATTTGACGTCCTCGTTTGCTTCTGTGTATTTGATGTCCTCGGTTGCTTGTATTTATGAGGCATGAGAAGTTTTCGTGAATCCGAGGAATCCTACAGTTTGTTTTTAAATTATCTGGAGGGGGAAATATTGATAAGTAATACACTCCAGCATACCAATTTCAATCTTTTGCCATCCTTCTTGAGCAGTGGCGTAACCAGGGGGGTTAGGGGTCACAACCCCCCATGAATATTTTATTCATACAAAATGTATATTTTTTCACTCTCTTATCACCCACCCACCCGTATACATATATTTGATCAACCTAAAATAATTTATAAATGTCATTAATATCTGCGGTTGGTTCCAATGGTCGAATTACTTCGGATAATCATGTTTCTAATACATGTGTAAACAATAAATGCAATACCGAGAGCTATTCTCTCTTAACAGTAGCATAGCCAGGATTTTATTTCAGTGGGGGCTGGGTATCAAATTGTAAGCTAAACGCTAAATATCAAATTGTAAGCAAAGTAAAGGGATCCATTTCGGAGAGGGCTGCAGCCCACCCCCTCTGGCTACGCCCCTGTCTCTTGACAAACAAACAAACCAAAAAAGAAGAAAATTTACGTTGACAAATGTATCATGTAGAGCATAGGTTCCCAATGTGGGCGATAACGCCCCCCCTGTGGGCGTTTGAGGCTTTCAGGGGGGCGGTAAAAGACCCAGAGAAAATTAGGAGGCGTTGATATGGCACGGAGGGGCGTGGGAAGATTAACCAAATATAGTCTAAAAAAGACTTAAAAACCACTCTGATAATTCATTTGTATCACTTGTGCGAAAATTCACATATTTCGATATGAGACTTCGCTGTTGAGAGAAAGAGATACCTCTCTAATATACCTCTCTAAAACTTTTATTCCCCCTTTTTAAACGAAGAAGAAATTCAGTAGAGTTTCAATTCCAACAATATTCTATCTATTAGTAATTTTTTTAAATTTAATTCTTGTTTTCACCATGCATTATGTACGCTCTTATTTCTCTGGAGTGGGAGGGAGGGGGCGGTATTGAAATATTTACTAGAAAAAGGGGCGCCAGTTCAAAAAAGGTTGGGAACCTATGATGTAGAGCATTAATCATGCCCTTCTCATTGTTCAGCAGAAATTTCAAGGATATTAGAATGGGAAAATATACTTTACTACTACGTCAATGACTCATATTTACCGAAGGAGGCTCCACACATTTAACGTGAGCATTCGTGTCACATATATCGTAAGTAGTTTTAAGTATTGTTTAATTCTCAGATTATGGTTGCTGCGTACTATTGTTACGTAGGGTACCATGGTAATGCTGCTTTACACATCACATTCTGTTTATCTTTCTAAAATAATAAACGGGCTCCTTTCAGTTTTATTCATACAAGTCCGGGTAATTTGTTTACAATATAAACTTATCCTGCGTAAAAGACTCAAAGTGCAAAGAATCCTCAAAGATATTTAAAATACAGAGTTATACTTGTTAGAGTATTAATTAAAATGCATTTTCTAAATACAAAATGTTTATATTTACGAAAGCTTTTTACTAATATTCCAATTAAAAAACATAATTAAACCTAACATTAACTATGATAACAGTTGAGTAAATTTAATATAAATTAAGTTTGATTTACTCTTTTGGAGGAGAATGTTAATTATTTTTAATTTAACAAGAGCTTTTTAAAGAAAACTCTCTTTGAGTCAGTAATTCAGTCCATATTTTCAGATGGATAGATATAATCCTACGTCGTTTATTTCAAATTTCGTGGACGAGCTTTTATTAATAAACCATGTTAATTCATGAATCTTTCATTAATTACAATAGTTCTTTATGTAACGAAGTTTAAAAATACTTTATAAAAGTATAATTCCTCCGAACACAGAAATAATTTTTCGTTTTTTTTATTTTTTATTTTTTTTAAGTTAAATTATTTATTTTTCAACTATTCAAGAAACACTTTCGTGAAATTTGCGAATTTATAAATATGGGTAAAATCATCAATTTAAATCACTTTTTCTCTCTCGTTTTATGTCTGGTAAGTAGTTAACTTGACAAACTAACATCCGTCTAAAAAGCCATGCTACAAGTCAAATAATGGTTCAAAAGTTTTCCCTTCCAGCCTCGCTATATAATCCGTCAAACACTGAGTAGTAACATTTCTACTATTTTTACTACGCGTAGTAAATATGTCACAACGTTCCATTGTTCGATTTCCCCCTTCGCACCGCCCTTTAGAAACATGTATTTCCACTAACAAACCGAGGACCTCTTATACACACGGCAGGAAAGTCCCCTGGAGATCTTTACACACTATACACACATAATGTGCATTAAAACCTGCAACCGAGGACTTTAAAAAAAAATTATAGAAATTTCATCTGCATACATAATTACATTCAAATATCCTAAAATAAGTGGAATTTTGCATTGTTTCGAACCGAGGACGTCCTCGGTTTGACCGATGTCCTCGGTTAGAAGGTGTGTATCAACACTTTTGTCCTCGCTTGCCGGTATGTGCTAACACACACACACACACACACACACACACACACACACACACACACACACACACACACACACACACACACACACACACACACACACACACACACCACACACACACACACACACACACACACACACACACACACACACACACACACACACACACACACACACACACACACACACACACACACACACACACACACACACACACACACACACACACACAAAATATATATATATAAACAGCAGACAATAAATCTGCCAATCTGCAAAACAGACAAAATTGTAGGTAACTCATGCCTGACAATAGTTTAAATTGTCATTTTATTTGGGTAGGTAGTTTAAAAATTCTGAAGAAAATGCAAAGAATAAATATATAATTTGGGAAGTAACTTAATTAAGTTGGGACATCAAACTTTAATATCACATGTTATATAGAGAGGATGTGGCTATTAAAAAAAAAAAAAAAAAAATCTCTTTAAAGTATAGTAAAATACTTCGCCTTTATATTTTAAATTTCTACTTAGAAATACTGTTTAGTTCAGAAAAATAACAAAAGGTGCATTAAAGGATACTAATTTCTAATTGAAAAATTATTAATCTGAATACATAAGTTGATGTCTCATAATTTAATATTTAGCAATTTTGTTACTATTCTGCCAATAAAGATTTTGAATGTAGTACAGTAAAACCTTGCTATGACGATATTCGATACAATAATAAATCCCTTGTTAACAATAAAATTTTGCAGTCCCGAAGAATTTCCATAGAATATAATCTCTCCTTAATATAACAATACATCCCTGTAGAATTATTATAATTTTATTTGGTCCCTTAAGTATCATTGCATCAAGGTTTTACTTTATAATAAAATGCATAGTCATTTTTCACTAATCATAATATAGATGTTCATATTTTTTTATAGAAATGAAAATTCCATACTCAGACATCTTTCTCCATAATGCAGATAATAAGCTGCTGTAAGCTCCAGTGATGATTGTATCAAAATAACAAGGAATCAAATATCTTGGAATTTTTTTGAGGCACTCAAATGCAACTTGGAACCAATTACCTAACTAAAAAACAAAAATAAATAAAACAAAACAAGACAAACAGGTAAATTGCTGAATACAAAAACATAGATTTTACTTCAATATAGCAAATATATTTTAACATAAGACTCATTTGTTTATAATCATACTAATAATAGCTCAATATATTACTTTGAAAATAATTACTTGAAAAATAAATCAAATTCTCTGCAAATAAATGCTATATACACATGACTGGATGTATATCAAAAACTGTTACTGTTATCTGTAGTTATTCTTCAACCAAGTACAAGATAATTATTAAAAAATAATAAAATACCTATAAATTGAACCATAAGGAAATTTCAGATATTGTTATTAAAAAGGTATGAGCTCAATATTGTGATTATTTAAAACAATAAAGCTCTTCAGTTACAGTTAGTAAAAACCTCAAAATTTTGTAATGGCAACATTTTTTCTTCCCCTGAAAAAAATTAACACATTTAAAACCGCAAGTGGCATTGGAACAACACAAATTGGTGGGATAAATCATTTGCAAAAAAGAGCATTGTATGGAGGTGCATTCACAGCTTGCATAATTCACAGGAATAGACATTAGAACTACTAAACTAACAGTAGGGCACGCTGAAAACTTATTTCAAATTCCCTCTCTTCTGCTTATGAGTGCCATATTTTTCAAATTTTGCACTAGATTTTTCCACATGCTTCCAAACTGAGGTATAGTTGGTAAATTTAGTATAGTGGTGGGTAATTGGTGACAATACAATATTATAAGGGGGGGGGGGGGGAAATGGGAAGGGCAGATTCTATAACTGTTTAAAACTATTTTAGCTTAATATACCTTCATGAGTTGCCATCTTGGGTGTGGCTAGTAATTGCTGATGCATGCTTCTACAACAAGTCAATATTATGTAGTTAGCAACAGCTTTAATATGAAAAAATGATAATCAACTACACATGTGCTTTGATGACCAAAGCTGCCAAAGAAACCATTCTGACAGTTTCTATTAAAAGAATCAACTGAAGCACAGTTTCAACTGCAATCTTAGTAAATGAATTTAGTATATTCAGGCCCTCATCACCAAAAGTGACAAAAAGCCGGAATATATAAAATAAACTTTACATTTAATAATTCAAATAAATCAGGATGCTACATTGAAATGACTAAAAAAAAAATTAAAGACAGGAAAAAGGAACACTATTATGATATTAAATTCAATAAACCCAGCACTGCCCTTTCTAAAATAGCCCAAGAACACCCCATAGAAATCAACTTTAATGATAACCAAAAACTTGCCAATTATAAAAATAACTTATGCATTTAACATGGAGGCCCTGCAGATCATGACTACAGATGGCGCTGTAAACGACATGACACATCCGCAAATCGATCCGGGATGGAGCGAAGTTTTGAGGAAGAGAGCAGAGCAGTCTGAAGCAGGAGCTGAGGAAGGTGGTGGCCGCCACTGAAAGTTGCTACCCGTCAGATTTTAAGTGTTTTTAACCTTTTAATAGCTTATTATGCTTTTTGACACTTTTGGTGATCAGGGCCTAAGTAATAATGAAAAAGTACCAATATTTTTAATTTATAACTGAACTGCACATGTTCAATCATCTTTTACGTCACTATATCCTACTATATAACATGCAAGAATGCAGGTTTTCTGATAAAGACAAATTTATGAATTTTAATCAAAAAAATTTTTAATAAAAGTTTTTACATCAACTTTTTTATTTAAAATTTAATCGAACATTCATTTTTACTTTCTGCTAAATTTTTCATAATTTATCATTTTAAATTTTAATTATAAATTCTTTTATTGAAATAAAATAACATTTTTAACTGCGTATAATTCGTTGATAAAGTTTTGCTTGAAAAGTACAGCTATGCAACCTTAGAGACATTGCCAACATTTTCAAAATAAATCTTACTTTACATTTAAAAAAAAAAAAGTACCCATGCACTACATTTCAATTTGATATATCATGCAAACATTTCATAGACCACTTTTTTCTTTTTCTGTTAATACTCTTTTGCTTCACAAATTCTATTGCCAAAAATTCAATGCACTCAGATATGCAGATTGTGAAGTAGTTAGAGAGCCATTCTACCAAAATAGCCATTGGGCACAGTTAGCACTGGATACCCTGTATATTCTTCATAAGACAAGAATATTTTTTTACCGACATTAAAAAAGGAGGAGGTACTATGTTCAATGCATATATTTTATTTTTCTTTGTGTATGTACAGCGATTATTTTTTCTACATGGACCAATTCCAAAAAATTCTTTTATCAAAATTAACAAACAAAAAAAAAAAAAAAAACCTTTAAAAATTATTGGAAAGGGGATATCTCAGGACAGGTCCCACATTAATTTGGTCACATTCTGATGATATCATTCCAAAAATTGGTTAAAAAACCCTATTCTAAAACATTGCTTAAAGGGTTGTCGGTAACAGCACTGGTCTTTATGTCAAAAGTTGCGAATGTTGCCACTTTTGGTGATTTATCATCGCGTTTGACATAAAAAAATTAGTTTCCAAAACTGAACCTAGCTTGGCAATATGTAATGTATTTGGCAAACCTTACTACATTATAATGGGAATAATTTTTCGTTATGCTGAAGTAAGTTGAAGTCTGTTTTCTTTTCCTTTTTTAAAATTATACTTGTTGTTCACTAATATCTGCTGGAAACATTAAAGAAGAATCAAAGCAGCTAATTTTAAATAGTACTTTCATCAACAAGAAAAGAAAATTGTAAGCACACATGTATATTTGCTCCTAAAAAAGTAAATGGAACTTACCCTGTTCAATTTTTTTTTTTTTTTTTAATCTATACACTGCTAGTTTTGTTAATATGTCAAGTGCATATGATCACAAATGCAATATTTTTACCATATCATTCCTCCCATACATGTGTGTGTGTATATATATATATATATATATATATATATATATATATATATATATATACACAGGGGCATAGCCAGAAATTTTTCATGGGGGGGGTTACGACTACTACAACTCATATATATGTATACGTGGGTGTGACAATGTAGTGAAGAATATACATTTTGTATGGCAAAAAATTCCTCATGGGGGGGTTATGACCCCCCTAACCCCCCCCCCTTGGCTACATCCCTGTATATATATATATACACCGGGTGATCCAAAAGTCAGGACAAACTTTAAAAATTAATAATTCGAAAACGAATCAAGATACAAAGATACGGTTTGCACCAAACGGATGGAAAAGAAACCGGGTTGTGTGGTATGAAAAAATGTTGACAAATTACAAGTTAGCTTAATTACAGTTAATTGGTACTACAGTAAATTTTCAATGTGCTGCCCATCATTCAGAAGTAGTTGTGAGACGAGTCACCACACCGTTCACAGCATTTAGTAGCATTTCTTGCATGACAGCAGACATGTTTTAGCGGATGGCATCTTTGAGTGCTGCTAGTGATGCCGGTTGGCCGCAGTACACTTTTGACTTCAAGAATCCCTGCAGCCAAAAGTCACAGGACATAAGATCGGGAGATCTTGGCGGCCATGATTGATTAAAGCAGTGACTGATATTGCGATCCTCCCCAAATGTTGAGCATAGCAGATGTTGCACAGGCAGAGCAATATGAAGTGGTGCTCCATCTTGCATAAAGGTGACTGGTTGAAGTGCCTGTCGCGCTTGCAGATCAGGAATAATGTTGTTCTGTAACAGTGCTGCATATCGCTGACCAGTGACAAAAACTGTTTTGAAACCCGTCTGTGTGACTTCCTCGAAAAAAAAATGGACCAATTATGAAATCAGCAGTGAAGCTACACCAGACTGTCACTTTAGGCTGTTCCAAGGGTACCTCAACAAATGCATGTGGATTTTCTGTGGTCCACACTCGACAATTGTGGGTGTTAACAGCACCAGAAAGTGTGAAATGCACCTCATCTGTCCAAAGCACAGTGTGAAGCCAGTCATGCTGCTTTTCCATTTTATTGAATGCCCAATTGGCAAAATCTCGACAAGAGTCGAAGTCAGGAGGTTTCAGTTCTTGGTTATATTGCAACTTATAGGGATACCGTTTCAGAGTTATTTGTAATGTTCTCCACACACTTCCGTGCGACACTCCTGTCTGCCTCGAAACTCCTCGGGCACTGCTCTCCCCATGTGCAGAAATCACCGACATGGATTGCACCATCTGCTCCACTGTCGTGACAACAGCAGTGGCTGTTGAGGGACAACCACTTCTTGCACGTGACGCAAAAGATCCTGTAGATTCAAATTTCTTCATCATTTTGATCAATGCAGAAGGCGTTATTGGTCCTTCTCTGCCCTTCATGTAGCGATATGCTCGCAATGCCACTGTAGCACTTTCTGCATTCTTATAAATAAAGTTTGACTAAGAGGGCTTTCTCAACTATGGACAGCATTTCCATACATATAAGCTTCAACTACCATTACCTGCTCCAGTTGCTCCCTTTTATATCACTTGTCGCTTTGCATAATCCTATATCAGAAATCCTACAGCGCCATCTGTTGGACACCAAGAGAATTACTTTTGTTTCGTTGCCACACAAAACCCTTTTTTTCCATCCATTTGGTGCAAACCGTATCTTTGTATCTTGATTCGTTTTTGAATTATTAATTTTTAAAGTTTGTCTTGACTTTTGGATCACCCGGTATATATATTATATATATCCAGTATATTACATTACTGGATATACATGGCACATTTTTTTGCCTCCTGATAAGCACAATATAATGGAGATGCTATTGTAGTTAACATTATTCTGCATTTGTGAAAGTTAAGTGTTTTGCATTTGTTTAAGAATTATTCTGCATTTGCCAAACTATTATTTAAATTATAAACGAGAAAAATAAATTCATTCATAATTTATTTCATAAAGTGTAAATGAACTTTCGCAATATGTTTATTCAGTTATCAGCGAAAAATGAGGAAAAGAGTTTCTCAGTTTTATAAAATGAAATCTTCATTACTTAAAACCTTCTAAAATTACTTCAAAAGTTTTAGTATTTTTGATCATTTACTCACATAGAAGTAACAATTGAAAAAATTTTGGAATCAATTCAGTGGTTACAGAGATGCCCATAGAGCATAATGTAATTATTTGGATTGCCCCAGTAAAAGAACTATTTGTGATATAAGCATGAAAAGAGGGCCTATATTACCCAGGAATAGTGTAGCTTTCTACCAGCGAAAAAAGTTTTACAATGAGTTCAGTAGTTACCAAAATGCCCATAGAGCTTAATGTATTAGTTATTTTGAGTGTCCCTGTAAAAGAATTATTTATGCTAATTGCATGAAAAGTAACTTATATGTTAACCTAGGGATTATGTTATCTTCATTCCAAATTTTATCTAAACCCATTCAGCCATTTTTGCTTGACTGAATCACAAACATCCAAATACAGTAGACACCGGTTATAACGTACACTCACGGGACCTAAAAAAGTAGTGCGTTATAGCCGAAGTACGTTATAAGAAATACCGCCGGTATGATTCAATATTGCACAAAAAGAGAAAGTCGGCTCGTAATTTCACTGTAATATGTGTTTTAAATAGGTCTTATTTTTTTCAGTGGCGGCTCGTGATCAAAAAAATAGGTGAAGAGCTTGATACCAAAATATTATGAAAAACACCTGATGCAGCCATTAATATGGGCGTCGGCAGAATATTTCCCAGGGGGGGCAAAGACTGCTCAAAGGGGGCAAAGACTACTTTAACGTATAGTTACCATGTTGAAAAGAGCAAAAAAGCAAGGGAAAACACTGCATACAAAAATCCAGGGGGGGCCATAGCCCCCCTTGCCCTATGATGCCGGTGCCCATGTCCATTAAGCATGGTAATTAGGCGGTGGCACAGGCCTTTCTGCGGAAAGAAATTTTTAATCTTTCAGCGATGCATTTATTCCTAATGCCTCCACTGGTCGACCCAGGGCCCTTTTAACCTTTGAAGTGAGGGGAAGCTCAGTCTCATTTCGGGCCTCCTATCCCCTTTTTGTTTGGATTAAGTAAAGTTTTTAATGATTTTCTTTGTTAAAGGGATATTTAATTGATTTAATTATTCTAATGATTTTATTTGAAAAAAATATTTTTTTAATTAATTTGAAATTTACCTTAGATAAAAATATATTATTCATTATCTTCGCAATACTTTACTTAATTGTAATGAGATTTTACAGTATTTTTAAAATTACTGTAAAAAGTAAACTAAAAACATTTCCTTACTACTGAAACAATAAACTTTATTTATTTAGTCATATATTTTTCATGAGACATGGGGCTTTTTTCGGGAATTCTTTGTTCGTTTTGATGACATCATAAAAATCACAACATGACTAAAGTTCAGAATTAATTTTGACCTTTAGACGATTTTTAACATTACATATTGAAAGTTTACCCCTTTCTACCGACCAAATGTTCCTGATAATAGAAAATTTTGTCTCAACTGGAACAAATATCCCAAGTATAGACATCGCATACTGAACTAATTTAGAAATGTTGCTACATGGAGTATCAAGACTTCTAAAATGCCTTAAAGATAGCTTTCCACTTCTCTTAATTAAAAATCTTTACAATAACTTAGAAGATCATTTAAAAACAAAATTTTGAATTTTTATCCGTTTTGTAGTCATTTTTGAGCCCCTTCAAATTATGATGGGAAGCTTAGCTTTTCGAGCCTTTTCGCTAATCAGGCTCTATGCATAAGCGTAAAGTTTTCAAAATTATTGGGGGGGCCGGGCCCCTCAACCACTTATATTCACGTCAGTGGCGTAGCCAAAGGGGGAGGGGGTTAGGGGGTCATAACCCTCCCCCCATAAGGAATTTTTTGCCATACAAAATGTATATTCTTCACTCCCTTATCATACACCCGTATACATATATGTGAGTTGCAGAAAGTCATAACCCCCCCCCCATGAAAAATTTATGGCTACGCCACTGATTCACGTACATATAACTTACTCATAGTTGCCAACTACTACGGAATATAATTAACCACTTTTTCTACATGATTTTTCGGCTTAAAATATAGCAAAATTTTTGTGATGCGCGAACGAGCCGGTTACTATTTTGAAAAAAATAATTAAAAAATACCTGTTTACAAAAAGTGGTTAGTTACATTCCGTAGTAGTTGGCAGCTATGACTTACTATATATAAGTGTAATTTATTGGAGGCGCTCGATCTCTATGGGTCCATAGAATTCTATACCAATGTAAGGTAAGTATCCATGTTAGTATCTTCCTACCATGTTATAAGTTGAAAATAGAAGCAAAGTAAAAAATCCAAAGGAGGAAAAAAAAAAATATTCGATGAGATAGTGCATTTTAGACACATCTGAACTTTTCTTCATTTCATACTTTACATTGCATAAACTGATTTTATTAACCAAAGCCTGGCGAGGGCAGCTTATAGTAACATTTTGTGTTACAGGGCGTCACAATGAATACTAAATCATGATTGAAATCAAAAGAAGAAAATTTTTAAAAGTACAAGTAAAGGGTTTTTTTAAACATTCGTAAATGGCGTGAATACTTTTTTTTATGTTAGTATAAATTAGTTTTCTGTATTTAGTGATAAATTATTGGGTGGGCTCAGCCCCTATTCACAATTTATTGGGGGGGCTCGAGCCCCACGGGCCCATATAACTCTATGCCTATGGCTCCATGTCGACCACGAGAAAGAACATCTCTTTTATCGTCATCATTCCACCGACTAAACGGTGTTTGTAATACATTACAGACTACATCATTTACAGGAAACATAATGAAGGTGAATAAACAGAAAAGAAACTAACTATTATTATCATTAAAATTAACACAAGAAGAAACTCTAAAATTTTCAAAAGACAGCAGTAAAAATCTCATGTGCCAAAATCTCAAACAAATCACGTGGTTTCATTTTCCTACACAAATTTGTGCTTGGAGATGCACTACGCTGGGTTTTCTCTCACTTGAAGAGACAGACCGTTTTCTGGGGGATCTCTTCACCTGATAGAAAGTAAAGCTGTAAAACTGAATGAAGCGTTTGTGGTTACCATGGCAACCCCCCCAATAAGTGCAGTAGAAGAGATAATTTTTCCTTAGCACTTCACAACTCATCCCGTCAGAACCCGCGTACCACGTGACTAACAATGGACCAATCGTGACACAAGTCTTTCTTTGGCTGCGCGGTGTATTATTTCTATGCGCGCGGCAAGGGAAGGGGTGGGAAGAGAGTTTGGCTTCACTGATAGAAAGAGCATGATTTAGCACATAGTCTTATGGCAATTAAGGTTTCATCAGAAATGTAAGTTTATTCTTACAGACTAAATTTGAAAAAGGATTATGGCTTGCTTACGTTACACAATTTTTTGTTACTTACAATACTTGGTGAAGAGGCACTTCACCTACTTCACCTGAAAAGCCGCCACTGATTTTTTAAAATTTAAATTAAATAAAAAACAGAATTTCTTTATCATTTACAATTTTTATTGTAATTTTCTTTTGTTTTAAATGAGCAGATACTACTTTAAAAATATCGTTTTTGATATCTATAACAGACTTTCTCTGCATCATCACTGCGGCATTCAAAAAGTCGTAATGCTGTTTTTGCAGCATTTAATGCGTCGGGTAAGCTTGGTATAGGCTCCCCTGTTTCTTCTTCACTATCATCAGAATCATTATAGATAGGGCTTTTCAGAAGGCATTTATATCGATGAATGCCAAAGAAAAAACATGGTCTTAGCCCTGCCTAGCAGGGGAAAAAGATAAAAGATAGCTCCCTTCATTCATGCAAAATTCATCTCGCCAGAGAATCTGAAAACTGACAACGAGTGTTATTGAACGTACTGAAATTTACGCAAAAAAGGAGATAAAATGCTTAAGAAAAGCAGAATTTTATTCTTGCTTTTGGTATAAAAAGTACGTTATAGCCGAAGTACGTACTTTTGTTAAGTACGTTTTAACCGAAGTTATATAACATTATACATATAGCACTTCAATCAGGACCTAGCTTCTAGGTACGTTATATCCCAGGTACGTTATAACCGGTGCGCACTGTACACAAACATATGAACTTTCACATTTATAATATTATATTAATTTTTATAATATTAAGTAGGATGATAAAAAGGAATAAGAAAAAATTCATAAATAGTTGAAAAAAAGCAGAAATTCAAAAATGACTAACATCACGTGTGGAAGGATTATCCAGATAGGGACGGGCT
>JAWZYV010017071.1:0-37800 GCA_038373885.1 Cheiracanthium punctorium | reverse complement strand
AGAAAAATGATTTTAGTTGTTACACTACAACTTAGAGATTAAAAAAAATACCTGAAATTTAGAAATTATAAAGCTTGTGAAATTCACCGAGGTATTGTTCTTAAATATTCATTTAATGTTTGCCTTAAAATAATAATGCTATTGGGGCATTCCATAGTGACGGGTGTGACATTTTGACTCATTTTAAAGTATTATAATAATTTTTAATGCAGAGTTTATTAAGTAATCTTTTTTTAATTAGTTTGATAAATTAAAACTGAAAAAAGAGAAGTAAAATTTCATGTTAATAAAATTTCTTGTTTAGTAAAATTTCATATTTCAATTTCAGGAATTGTGACGGGTTTTCGGTGTAAAACTGATGAAAGTAATTTTTTTTAATCAAACAAAAAAGTTAATTGCAACTAAGGACAGGGATTTTTCAGTTGTCTGATATATTATTACTTTTATATTGTAGTTAAAGAATATATAAAAATTGTGTTTTTTTTTTTTTTTTCAAATTGACTTCTTTAAAATCAGTGTACAAGAAATGCCCCTTGCACTGCATGATAATGACATTTTATATTTATTTTCATAATTATAAAGCGGATTCAGTACTTAAATAATGCAAAAAATCTCAGCGTTTATATAACAACATTTTTTTTTTTTTTTTTTTTTTTTTAGATCCCTACAATATCATACGATGAAGATTTCACCGTATTTGTTAAATTTATTGAACGAACAAACAGAAAAGGTATTGAGAAAAAAAATAATCCTTTTTTTTGTTAAATTATCAGTACATTAAATGTAAAAAAAGGAAAAAAAAAATGTATTTGATTATATATATATATATATACATATACACATATATATATATATATCAATGGTGTTAACCTTCTCCAGACTGTGATTATTAAACTATAGCTTATAAATCTTTTGAATACGATATAGAACTTAAAAATTAACTTTTTTAATGTTTAATTAATTATATAGTTTGAAATTTGCTTTTCACATATAACCGTGTGAATACCCTTCTTAGAATATCTTACTCAATTTTCAAAATCAAGGTAAGGAGCTTGCTTTTTATGCCTACCTAGATAAGAATTAATCTTCTTAAAAAATCTTGCAAATGCATGTTATTTCTTTACTGAGAAATGCAACATTGGTGAGATCATCACTGGGGGTTTTATGTATTAGTTTCCGTTTAAGATAATTCAAAATGCAATATATATATATATATTTAAACTCTTTTTGCGATACTACTACAAAATATTTAAATAAGCCCTATCGTTTTCTGAAACAATTAGTTTATTACATTACAGATTTAAGAACGCATAGTATTACTACGGGGGGAAAGACCTTTTTGCCACATTTTTACACCAGCTGGGCATTTAAAGAGCCAGGCGGACGGCTCGCAAAAACCGGTTTAGACAGCAATCCAACTTAGCATATACATATCAATGGTGGAGTCATTCTAGATTTTTTTTCATATAGTATTTATTTATTACTTTTTTTCCATGTGGGGAAACAGATATATGTAATAAGGGAATGTTTATGAATAGTGTGAAGGGTTTAATAGGTATGTATGTTCAAAACGTCATATATATATATATATATATATATATATATATATATATATATATATATATATATATATATATAACAGCTATTAGCAAGAATTAGAAACCAGATTTTGAAGCCAAATAAAGTGCAAGAATTATTGTGATAATATAATGGAACGGAAATTATAACCACTGTCACCATCGTCAGGGGCCACAAACAGTGGATTATAATTTACAGCAAACCAAATAGTAGGGTTTCGGTTGTGTGGCATATCAGAAGAGATATTAACTCCACACATCTGGGCCCTACCCTACTATATAAAGGAAAGAAGAAATCAAAAAGATAACAAAAATTAGAAATAGGAATATAATTTTACATACCAGACCTTGAGCACATGGAAATTTCATTTGAACAATTGGTATGTGTTGCCAATGCTAAGAATTGTAAAAAGTGAAAAATGGTGTTGCCACTAAATAAAAGTGTAAAAGGGGAAAGAAGAAAGTATAGGAGTTGCCAAATACTAAAAGGTAATATTATTAAATTTTAAGAATATCCAGGTATATTGATAGAATAAATATATATTGAATAATAATAAATTAAAATGATTGAATAAAATAAATAGTATAGCAAAATTAAATATAACATATTGTTTAAAAAATATAATGATTATTATTATTAACAAAGTATGTATAATAAGTTATTGTATGACAGAAGTTTAATCTAGTCAATAAGAAAAAGATAAAAAATAATGTTTAGGACAGAATAATCACAATATAGGAACCCCGTTTTTTTTTTTTTTTTTTTTTTTTTTTTTTTTTTTTTTAATCCCTCCAGATACATATATATGCATGCATATACACATCCAAATTGTTTTTAAACATATACTTTTTTTTTTTTTTTAATGAGAAAAACTTCCTCAGCCCAACCCAACAATCCAATTACAACCTTAAAACCAAAACCCCACCCAACCTCCAGTAAATTAACAAAGACATTAGACACATCATTATCAAGAATTGTATATAATAGATTTTAGGACCTTAGTGGGATAGTTGTATTGTCTAGCTGACAGAAATAGAGATTTAAAATTGGAGACTTTAAAATCATCAGAACATAGAAACTTGATTCTACAGCAGTGATTATAGATGATATTGCGAAATACAGATATATATATATATATATATACCCTATTTTACAAAGCAAAGATTTCACTTACACAATTGGTCTTGGTACGCATCTTACGCATAAGTCAGGACTCCACTGTTTTTCCACTATCCACGAATATTTCATCTCTATATGTTGAATGAAAAACATTTTATTCAACTTTTGTTTTTTCAGTGTACCCACAATTCCTCCAAGACTTCCCGTACCTTGGGCATTATAAGCAGATAGAAGCCAAAAATTGAGTTTAGACTAATTATGCAAAGGCACAAAATATGTATAGGTGCACAAAACGTGAAAAATGCCCTGGACACAAAAATGTTTTAGTCAGGCCATGCATAGAGTTACACTACATGAAAAACATCTTAACATAATTCAAAATATGTTTCCATTAAAGAAAATCTGTATTTGATTTAACTCTCTTTCCCATAATTAAGATAAAAAATTCTGTTTGTATAAAAATATATTTTAGTAATTTAAATAAAAATTGTGAATCCAAACAATCCCCCCCCCCCAGAAAAGAAAATACTGCAATAAAAATTTAAGAATGATCCCTGAAATTTAGCCTAAATTTTTTTGCATTTTAGAATAAATGCACAAAATGATGGAAATTTTCACATGCTCAACACTTTTTTAAAGAGCAATAAATTAAACAATTAATTGTGATAATCAATATTTAAAAATAAAGTAAATGATTTTAAATATAAGGCGAAATAGGATTTGTGAATATAGGGCATTTAACAGTTTCTAAAAATACATGGCATTAGACAGAAAAATCATCCAAAAAACAGAATCCAGTCATCGATACTTTAAGAGTTTTAAAATAATCTACCTTTTATTATTTCATTCCAAAAATTAATTTACTCCTTGTATATTTTTTAATTGAGTAAATATTTTTATTATTCATTATTAAGTACATCTAATTAAATATCAATTTTAAGCACAGTTAAAGAAATAGGTTTCAAATTATAAAACATTAAAAAAAAAAAAAGCTCTCTAAGTTCAGAAATTAAGTTTGATAAAGAATTGTGCTAACATTAAATTAAATGTAGTGTGTTTACCATGGTTTGATTAATATTCGCTTTTAAATTAAATAGAAATTTTCTATACCTTTAAAATAAGGGTTGTAATGCAGGCCCTGATTGTCTCACGGGCACTTGGGGCATGTGCCCTGGGAACGCATGCAGAAATAAGCCAAAAAATTTAATTTAGAGATTTATAGGGACACAAAAATTTCTCCATCTATATGTATAGTGGCACAAAATTTAGAAAGTGCCCTGGACACAAACATGTTACAGTCAGGCCCTGTTGTAATGTTAAAATTCAATATTATTAATAGACAAATCGACCAAGACGGTGCGAACCCTATGTAAACACGGCGACAGTCAGTTGCTAAGCCCCATCGACTGTCGCCAACCATTTTGTATGATCTACGAAGCAAAGTCAAAATGTCAACGCATTAAAATTGCACGTAAATTCCATTAACAAAAACACATCAAAACAACAAAATACACCGATCCGTATTAAACCTAAAAAACGTCTGAAAATTCTGAAACAGGTAATTTAAAATGAACAAACAGTGAACCGTTTTTTACCTAAAAATACTACAGTGGATCAAGCAGCCTAGTTGTAAAGCTAACGTAAACTGGGCAAACACTGTCCCGTTTTCAACTCCAAAAATCATCGGTGGATTAAACAACCTAGCTGTACACTTCATATAAAGTCAGTATGATTAGAATAGCACGTAATAACACTAAATAAAAACATAAAAATATCAAACATCAATTTTAAATTCACATTAAAAACCTTGAACATCGCCAAGATTCATTAAAAAAAGCACTTACCTTTAATTTTTTGTAATTAACTGCCCAGAAATGCCCCTAACGCTCTCCTGTTCCTAATATCCACCGGCTTATAACTTAAAACGAACATGCTTTCTTTTACTTAGTTTTATATTCACATATTCGCACCATATTTCTGACAAAAACACACATTTTCTTTTCTCACAATAACATATTTCATTCATAACACGAAAAATTTTCTAATTCCAAACATCTATTTTACCAACAAAGGACGATAAAATTGCTAAACGCCTGTATTCAGGATTAACAGAACATCAAACCATGACCGACTGCCCAAGATCAAATATTCTGGAATCCTATTTTAGTTCACTGATAATGATCAGTGTTATTCTGATTCGCTATGAATGTCCCCATGATCGCCAGAAGTGCCACACTAACTTTAAAAATCAAGCACGTGTGCTTGAATTTCATTATACTGCATGTGTTGTAAATCAGATACAACACAGTGTGTTGTAAAATTACAGATATTTAATACGGTGTGAATTTATAAAAGTTTGAACTAAAATATGTAATAAGTAAAAATAGCTCTCACAAGCTTTCATACACAAATTTCAAATTTAACAAAATTGGAGAATTACATAAAATGTTATCTACAGACAGCTTGGGAGGGGGGGGGGCAAGGTACTTGGCACCACCCCTGCTAGCCTAAAAAAGCCTAATAGCTGTTTAAGGTGCGTACAGTTAAATTAATATATAGCAATTTAAATACCAAGTACTTAGTACTGAATATATGTAATAATAGCACTAAAGCAGAAGTTCCCAAACTTTTTTTTCTTATCCCGTAGGCCACTCGCGGATTGTTTCTGTTTCTCGTGGATCGAAGGATTTTTACTCCCCCCATCCACCCACCCCTCAAAAAAATGGGAGGGGAATATGTAGTGCGAAAATTTTTTGACCTATGATTGATCTCCAGAATCAATGAAAAAAAAAAACTGCTAATACATTGCACTAAAACCTCCATTTGTATATTATTATTATTATTATTATTATTTTCTTTTTCAATAAGTGAGTTTGAAACATAAACACGAGGTGTCTAACTCTTACTGTCTTGTTCCTGTGTGTGTAAGAAATTGCGTCTAATTAATTTCAAATGAAACTGCTTTCAGTGCCATATTACCGGCAGGGCAAACGGGGCAACTGCCCAGGGCCCACAGATTTCAGGGCTCAAAAATCTTACATCTTATACTTATTTTACAATAAAATTACAAAGTATAAAAAAAATTCAAAAGTTAAATGATTTTTTAATTATAAAGTATGAACAATGAAAGTAATTCAAATTTACATTTGTGTATAAATTAATCCAATTTTATTTTTAATTCTTCAAAATGCTCTATAGTCGATACAATATGTAGGGTCGACCAATATGTAGGGAAATAACTAACCACATTTTGTAAAGAGTACTTTTAATATTAAAAAAAATAGCGAAATTTTTTAATTGTTAATTTAAGAACTATTTACAAAAATGAATGTTTACAAAAAGTGGTTGTATTCAGTACATGTTAGCAACTGTGATATAGCATTTCGATGTCACGTTTAGCTGTCTGTTTCTTTGACATCATGTAACTATATTCGTTTATTTCAGTTTACTTAAAACAAAATTTGTGTTTGGAAGGGGTAAGATATTTAAAACTTTCAACATAAAACAATAGTCTTCTTCTTCTTCTTTTTTTTTTTTTTTTTTTTTTTTTTTTTTTTTAAGGGGAAGGTAATTGCAAGGGGCCCAGTTTTTTTCGTCTGCCCTGGGCCCACAGTTGTCTTGATCGGGCTCTCACTGCTTTATTCATCGGGATTTTTCAACTAATATACTCAGGCATATCAATACTTTCTGTAGTTCTTAGGTATTTTCTGTGCGTTTTTTACACTGCTTGAAACACGCAAAAAATGTTTGGGAAAATAAATATCCAAATGATTCCCCCGATACGGGAACTTTTAGAACATTCTGTAGCAACTCACAGTAGCTCAGAGAAAAAAAAAAAAACACCTACATTCAACTATCAAAAATTTGAAAAACAAAATGTACATAAATAAACAAAAATACAAAATATGGGTTGATTTTTATTCCCATTCCTTTGATTTGAAAGTTCAAGTAAAAGAATAAAAAAGAAAAAAAAATATTCATTTTCAAGCAGGATGGGAAAAGGTTGAAATTTGAATACCTGAACCTGATATTAAGCGCCGTTTTCCCCGTCAAGAAATAAGATAGCGGAAGTTCAATAATTAACTATTACCTAATTTGCGGAAAAACCACATGCCAGCACGTGTTTCCCTTTACCAGGGCCAGATACAACTGATCACACAGGTCGGGGAAGTACATGTAAACGGCAGACCACTTACATTTTATTCCGAACAAACATACACTTCATATTTTACGACATGCATATGAAAGTGACCGGCCTACCGGAAAATTTTCCGGCTTCCCGGGAACTTCTTCAATGTATGATTTCTTTAATGCTTGTGAAAAAATTCCATTTAAAGTGATAGGAATTTTATCTTGACATTTCAGTAACTAAGTGTACTATATGTTATACTAAATGGCCTATCAGTAACTATAAGGTGCACTATGAAAAAAATCGCCACGAACATCTCGTTACGGATGGCTCAGACGATGGATCCCAGTTAAGTGACCTCTCACAAACCAGTTGGTCGGCCTGGGAGGATATCGAAGCTGACGCCTCTCACCACGGGCTTCCTTTTTACGTAAGCAGAATTCGAAAATCGGGAATGCTTACTAGGCCCGATCAAAACAATCTACAACGGCCGTTAGGTTCTAATCTCAATAAAACTATTAATAAAGAATACTCACCTCTACAGACAACTTAAACTTCTTGCACGGTCTTTCTTCATCGCCATTCATATTCACAGCTAACTTTACCAAACACACGTAAACAAGTTCTTAGGGTGAACAAGCAAGATGGACTAACGTATAGTTAGTCCACCCGAAGTTGCGGAGTCGCTTTTTCACCTAGAGCATGCGCATTCTGAAGCTGGAGAAAAGGGGCGGTTTGCCTTTCTTTTGCCCTTGCATGCTTGTTGATTTTTTTTTTTTTTTTTTTTTTTTTCGGACGGGCGGGGGGACCTTTACTAAATTAGTTTTTTTTTTTTTTGGTTTTTGGTCGAGGGATGTGAGGTAGGTTTTGATTTTTAAACCGACAGTCTTGAGTTAATTTTATTTTAAACTTTTTTATTTTCAGGGGAGTTTGAGAGTAATTTTATTTTAGTTAATATTATAAAACTTCTGTTGTGATTCATTCACTCAATAAACCCTTGCGTTGTGTAACCCTTCCCCTTTTTAAAATTCTTAAACATAAGCCAGGTTCCTTTGGACAGTTAAAAAAAGAATCTGTAAACAAACCCATAATTATTCTCCCTTCCCCAAATAAACTTACTCTAAATAACAGTGACAGTAAACAATTTATTAAAAAAACATTTGACATACTTATATAAAACATTAAAGTAAACAATTAGTTCCGCGGATCCGACAGAATCTGGTAGAGACAGGATAGTAGTCACCTTCTGCATGCCTGTAAAATCAGGGGGAGAATACGAGGTCTTAGAACACAAGGAATCTCAAAAGTTACTACTCACAAGCGGGCCCGCAGTCGTGGGAGTTACGCTGGAAGTATGCGGCGTTGAGAGTCATGGCCAGAGGGAGGCGCACACCAAAATGTCGTCAGACCGAGGCTGGATCGCAGATCAATCTTGGCTCAGAACAGTTTTGCTCTCTGGTCTAGATCTTCTGGCCCTGCCGTATCGTACAGCGAGGTTTCAGTACGGGAACGTTTGGGCTCACGGAGGGTCAGTTTACGTCCTCTCGGTGACCGTGCCTTCTTTCGCTGGACTCGCAGTTTTCATCTCGCATCAAAAATTCATGGTTTCTCATTTTCCTCCTCGCATCAAAATTCTCTAGGTCTTTCCTCTCCGAAACGTCCTCTCGAAAACCCCCGTTTTTTCTTCTCCCCGCGCGAAGGGTACCACAGAGGGGGCAATAAAAAATACCCCAGCGGACGAAATCAGTCGCTGAGTGGCCAAGAATGCCATAAATTTTGTTGCGGGACATAACTCCCCGCCCCAGCCTCATTCTCAGTGAGAACGGAGGCAGGGGATCCGATGGACCCCCCCAGCAACAAAACAAAGCCCCAAAACACAGGAATTTTGATTAATCCACGAAAACAGCCCCAAAACCAAAATTTGATATTAGGAGTCGTCTCCTCATCTCCTACGCACAAAAAAGATACCAAACACTAGCTATTAATTCCAATTACCAAAAAATAAATATGAAACCCTAAATTAAATGTAAACAGCAGGAGAGTACAGAAACTTTAACATTAAGGTATTTAAATTAATAAGCTATTGCAAAATTAAACTTACATAACAAAAGAGGTAATTAAGATCTCAGTTAATTAAATAATTAAATAAGTAATTAATAAAACTATGAAGAGAGGACTCCGCAAAGCAACACAACACTTCTCTTTAAAAATAAATAATTTTTTGAGCAAACTTTTAAACCAGTAGTTCATTTAAACGAGTAAATTTCCTTTAAAAAAATGAATTTATCAACAACTGATATAGCTTAAAAAGCATAGTATACAGCTAAGTTTATAAAAAGAAGCATAATACCGATTACAATCAACAATTTATTGTTTATTTTTTTCGATTTTATTTCATCAATTTGTATTCAGTTTAATGTTAACTGTAAGTATTTAATCATTAGTAAATTTAATTAAAAACTTATGGATGAATGTTTAATTTAGTTAAAAACTTAACTTACAGATAGCGTTAAATTGAAATTAATTTGCTTTCAATTCAGCACTTTCTGTAAATTAAGTTTCTAACTAAATTAAAGATTCATCTAATTAAAGCATAATTTAACAGAATTAAGATTTTGATTAAACTAATTAATGATTAAAAGTTAATTACGGCTAGCATTAAACTGAATGCAAATTAATGAAATAAAACTGATTCAAAAAATTATTGATTATAATCGGTATTATGTCTCTTTTTATAAAATTAACTTCGTACTAGGTGGGTTTTTTTTTTTTGTTTGTTTGTTTGTTTAAGTTTTATCAGTTGTTGATTTTTTTTTTTTTTTTTTAAACATTCGTTCGTTCAAATGAATTAATGGTTTGAAAATTTCCTAAAAAAATTATAACTTTTTAGAAAAGTTTTGTAATATTAATTAAAATAGAATTACTCTTGAACTCCCCTGAAACAAGAAACGGACCACTAAAATATTTATTTATTGCCACAATATAGATTAAAGCAGAATGTACAGTGTTAATAAGCATTTTGTATGTATTAAAAGAATCTATTTAACCAGGGGCGTAGTCAGAAATTTTTCATGGGGGGTTACGACTACTACAACTCATATATATGTATATGTGTGTGTGATAATATAGTGAAGAATATACATTTTGTATGGCAAAAAATTCCTCATGGGGGGGTTATGACCCCCTAACCCCCCACTTGGCTACGCCCCTGTATTTAACCCTTTGAGGCGCAACACATTCCCAATGCTGAAAAAAGGGCAGCCGTTGTCATCGACTGGCTGTGCGGCACAGCCAGCTGTCATGAAAAAAGGGTCTCTAGATCTGTGGCACGCGATGAACGTTTTGATCGTCCGCCATCTTGCTGGTAGTTAAGTTGAGCGATGGCAACGGTTGCCCTTTTTTCAGAATTGGGCAATCTATACAGCTGTTCTCGCATTTTTCATCAGATGTCAGTGCTGTTAAAAGTAATCGTGACCATTTTTTTACGGGAAATGACGTGCTAAAAAATAAAGGATTCTCGTGGAGCTATGTCACCCGCAACTATTTTCATAGAAATCAAATCTATTCTTCGTGACTGGAAATTGTCAAAACGTCAGAATTTGGTGTTTCCAGAGCGGGAACAGGGTTAATCCTTTATTTTTCAAAGGGCGTTTTCGTTTCGTTTCGTTTCCCCCGTGAAAGTGTGGGAGCAGTTTTGGAGATCTATCGCCTTTTACCTTACTTGTTCTACTTAACTCGATCCGTTGCATATAAAATTTAACAAAAACATGAAATAAAACAACAGAGAAGAAGGAACAGGATGAAGAAAAAGCAAAAAAGGAAGAAATACACAAATGAAAGAAAACACAAAATGAGCTTGAAAAGTATAATAAAAACTAAAAAAATCTGAAACACTTTCATATTTTAAATACGCACTAAAGTGCTATATATTAAAAACGTATCATAATTTATGCTTCGTCCCTAATTTACTTCCTTATTCCATTAAGTGTGAGAGTGTACCATGATTTATGAGTGTGCTGTATTTTTCTTCCTTGTTTCATAGAACCCATCTTTGAAATAGAAATCTATCTTAAAATCGCCTCCTAAAACTATTTTACAATCTTCGCCAAGTATATTACAAATTATACTTCATCGTTTTAACTATTGTTTCGAATTTTCGTCATAATCCATGAGTGTATCGTGTTTGTCTTTTTTGAGTTGATTCCTACTTTAACGCCCCGACTCTCGCCAAGGTGCCGATCATTAAACATATACAGTAACCATGACGATTTTTTGTATTTATGTGGCAATCGTCATTTAGAATTAAAATGGCGATTTGTAACAACCTGTAAGTACAGCATTCCGTTACATTTTTATTTATTTTGTGTTGCCAATTAATGTAGTTTTCATTATTAAGTGTCTTGAAATTCCTTAACCAGTGCGTTTATCGCTACTTCGTTCACTTTAGTTTTCACCTAGTTCTTTTGGGAACGTTGAAACGGTTCTTACATATTATCCTGGCGGTCATTCCTGCCAAACTACATTTTCGTCAAATTTGCTGACAAACTGCTGCCAATCGTATTCCAAAACATCAACAATTTCATGGGTTCGGCATTTTTCTGGGCGAAAAATTGCTTGTCCTGGCGGACCTACGAGATAATACGTAAGTACCGTTGAAACTTGTGCATAACTCCAAGAGACCCATGACTGCAAAGCTCGCCAAAGTCTGGAAATTTTTCAGGTTGGTGAGAGTGGGGGCGTTAAAATAGAAAGCAACTCTTTCTTGTACCATAAAACACATCTTTGGAATCGAAATCTATCTTAAAATCGACTCCTAAAACTATTTTACAATCTTCGCCAGGCATATTCGAACTATAGGCTTATTCCAACTATATCGCGAAGACATTTTAAATACTGTTTGGAATGGGCATTATAATGCATGAGTGTACCTTGTTTTCCTTCCTTGTTCCATAAAACACTTCTTCGGAATAAAAATCTACATTAAAATCGCCTACCAAAACTGTTTAACAATTTTCGCCAGGAATAGTCAAACTATACTTCACCTTTATAAATACCATTTGGAAAGTGTATCATAATCGATGAGTATACCGTATTTGTCTTCTATGTTCTATAAAACACTTCTTCGGAATAAAATCTATATTAAAATCGGCTACTAAATCTATTTTACAATATTCTCCAGGCGTTTTCTAACTATACTCGAAATATCTATATAAATAAAATTAGACTTTTGTCTGTACATTTCTTGGAATTCAAAAATTTTGCGATTTCTATCCGTTTCAAGCACCCGGGAATCCGATGCGACCCTCAAAAAAAAGTTTGTCTCTATGTCATTCTGTCATTCTGTCGTTCTGTCCGTGACGCTTTTTTTGTTTAAGCATCACGTAAAAACGACTGAAGCGAATGATATGAAATTGCGTGTCATGATAGGTGGTCACTCAACTTAAAACATAGGCGTCGAATTTTTAAAAAATCTTGAATAGATTTTCAGATTTTGTGAAAATCGTTTCAAACTGCGTAAATTTGTGTTCAATCATCACGCAAAAACGACAGAAGCTAATGATATGAAATTGGGTGTCAAGATAGGTGGTCACTCAACTTAAAACATAGGCGTCCAATTTTTAAAAAATCTTGATTGGGTTTTGAGATTTTGCGAAAATCCTTTCAAACTGTAAAAATTTGTGTTCAAGCATCACGTAAAAACGACTGAAGCGAATGATATGAATTTGGGTGTCATGATAGGTGGTCACTCAACTTAAAACATAGGCGTCGAATTTTAAAAAAATCTTGATTGGATTTTGAGATTTTGCGAAAATCATTTCTAACTGCGTAAATTTGTGTTCGCACATCACGTAATAGCTGCAAAGGTGAAAAAATGATATTTGGTGAAATGATGGGTGGTCACTCACCTTAAATTATAAGCATCTAATTAAAAAAATCGATCAGATTTCGAGATTTTGCGAAAATCGTTTCAAACTGAGTGAATCTTTGTTCACGCATTACGTAATAACGACTAAAGCGAATGATATGAAATTGGGTCACATGATAGATGATTGCTCAACATAAACTATAGGTGTCCAATTTTTAAAACTTTTTTATTATATTTTAAGATTTTGTGAAAATTCTCTCAAAATACGTTTATCTTTCTTCAAACATCACGTAATAACGACTAATACGAATGATACGAAATTTAGTGATATGATAGGTAGTTGCTAATCTTAATTTATATAGGCTTTGAATTTTTAAAATATTTTGATTACATTTTGAGATTTTGTGAAAATTGTTTTAAAATGCTGAAATTTTGTTCCAGCATCACGAAATAAAGACTGCCGGGAATGAAACGAATTTGGGTAACATGATAAGTTGTCACTCAACTGTAGACATCCAATTTTTTAAAAATATTGATTAGATTTTGAGATTTTGCGAAAATTATTTCAGCATGCGTAAATATTTGTTCACCGCATCCCATAATTACGACTAAAGCGAATGAAATGATATTACTTAGTTACTCTCTAACCTGTAATATTTTAACAATACATAAAAATTATAACTTCGCTTTCTTTACTTTGGCAACATACTACATCCATTCTGTGTACTCCTACAATGCTGACGAAAGTTCTGGCTTTTTGGAAATTTGCATTCACTAACCCGTCAAGGACGGGTACTTCAGCTAGTACTTATAATAAATAGATAGTCGCGATTTGGAACCCAATTTAGCGATCCATTATCAAAAATTGCAAACCTTGTAAGACTTTCAACATTTTATTAATGCACCCCCCCTCTCCACGTTACTATAGTGTAGGATGTACTAAATCACATATGGGCAACCGCCGGCCCGCGGGCCGGATGTGGCCCGCCATGACTTTGGATCTGGCCCGTGGAACGTATCAAAACCCTGTATAAAACCAATATAAACCATTCAAAATCCCACATAAATCCCAATTGTTTGGCCCAAGACTTCCCATACCTCCTAAAGTTTGGCCCGCAACTGTTCAAAGGTTGCCCATACCAGTACTAATTGCTGAAAGTTTGTAGTTGCTTAAACATATTGCCAATAGATAGCAGCACTGAATAACTTGTATAGCCACTCCCTGCTTCTGTTTGTTTATTACTGTTGTTGTTAGTTTTACATTATGCCGACAGATAGCAGCACCACACATTTTCATTAATTTTTATATTTTTGGTTACATTGAAATGAGTGAACGTTCCTAACTGTACGGTTTGAAACGTACAAAAACGGTCTGGCCATTCTCGTATGATGGTCATGTACAGTGGTGGCCAAAATTCTGGACACTTTTGGAAATGTTTAGGATTTCTAATTTTGTATGCTTATAGGAAGTGCTACGTTTCACAAAATGCAAACTCATATGTCATTTTAAAGAGAATTCAATACTGATTTCAATACACAAAACTAAATTTAACTGTGTGCAATGGAATAAAACCTATAATTACTTTAATCTGATAAACAAATCCAGTGATGAAGTGAATTCTAATTTCTAACTTTCCAGATCAATCACTGTTAATTTATTGAGCTTAGAATAGAACTCTCGTCAGCTCAATAAAACATCGATGTGAAGCTGTAATAAAAAATTTAAGACTACCCTACAAACTGCTGATAACTCACTGCAATCTTCAATATCCAATATAGATCAACAATTATTGCCTTTCAACATTTTTGTAGTGCAAATATTTTATTTATTTATTTTTTAATGACTATGTCATTTTATCTCACCCCTTTATTGAAAATTGTCCGAAAAATGTGTCCCAAAAAATGCGACATAAATGTTAGACTATAACTCCGCTGTTCGAGTCTCGTCGGGGTTAGACCCCCTGAACCCCCCTAATTTTTTAGTTTCATTATTGCCATATTAAAACGATATTAATTGACTATGTCATTTTATCTCTCACTAACCCACTCTGGATGACTCGCCATTACGGTTACCAAGCGAAATACAGCAACCCTACTCGCCTAAAGCTCTCTCAACAATATCAAATAACGAAAAGCAAAATTTTTGGTGTGTTAAGATAGATACTAAAAATTATATATAAGTTACTTCAGTTATCATCGACCCACGTTTGCAATTGAAAGGAAAGATCAGGAAACCCTCCTAATTCCAGTCGATGAAATAAATGAATCGGCGAGTGCAGATACCACCTCAGTCACAAAAAGGAAATTTTTCAAGAGAGAGAAAAAACTTCTTAACTCCTCCAAATTTTCAAATATTTAAACCTTTTTTTTCCCCTCTGTCATAACATGCATTTATGTTTCTGGCATGCAAATATCACCTAATTTCGACATCAATTAGGCTCAGGAAAATTTAAAATTGGATTCGGACTTATGCTGTTTCTGCACTCAACTGGTTTTTAGTCAGCTGAAAACTTGGAAAAAGGTAATCATTCAAATCAAATCAAATCACCATTTATTGTCTAACCATATTTATGGTATACAAAAGTCAAGAACATGAATTTAGGAGAAAAGAAGTGTTTTGCTTGCAGAAAATTATGGAGATGAAAATCTAACATTGAGGCTGGAATAACTATTTTTTAGAAACCACCCCTAGGGTAGGTCAGGTGGCCAATCATAATGTTCAAATCGATCATTCTTGACCATTGATTCATTATCGTGTGTCGACCATTGATCATTGTCGCCCATCGTTCGAAAAAGAAGCCCCGTATCATGGACTTAGCCCCGTATCTACGAAACTACTCAACAGACTAACGTCATTCTTGCCCTCAACACGCATCTTGGCTTTCTAAGCTTATTTTCATCCAAAACGATTTTTCGCATTTTTGTGACTGAAGTGGTTTCTCCACTCACCGATTCAAATGTAAAGGCAGAATAAAAGAAAAAGAAAAAGAGGTGAGAGATAAAATGACATAGTCAATGAATATCGTTTTAATATGGCAATAATGAAACTAAAAAATTAGGGGGGTTCAGGGGGTCTCCCCCTGACGAAGCTCGAACAGCCGAGTTGTTTTTTTTTTACATTGAAATCACTATTAAATTACCTTTAAAATGATGTAAAAGAATTTCCATTTTGGTAAACATAACCTTTTTTTTTGCAAATAGAAACTTAGAAAACAAAAAAAGGTTTCCAAAAGAGTCCACAATTTTGGCCACCACTATACAGTTCGATCGCTTAACTATTAGGTTGTAACGAAAGTTTTCCGCCACTGCAAGTATTGCCTGCACAAGCAGTTCGCGTTGGTGTCTTTGCCAATATTTTGCGAAACGATCTTTGTTATTTGAAAGGAAAAGACTTGTTTTAGAGCACTGTGTTGTGAAATCTGTAAAAAAATATCGTCATGATTAAGTATAAGGTGTCTGAAATGGAACTATTACGCTACCAGATTGAACTATCATTTACTCTCAGTTCTGTTGCAAAAAGTCAGCTACAGAATGACACCGAATCATGGGTACAGCTTAAGGTACTACTTTTGTATCATATGACACTGTGAAGATTTGGTACAGAAACTTCAAAAACGCGGACTACGACATTAAAGAAGCAGAGCGCTCTATCTGTGCCTACGACAATCTGTGGAAGAAGATAAAATATTCATCCACTCGAGAGCTAGCTAAAAGAGTTAGACTTTAGTGCCATGTCCATGAGTCGCGCTAAGCATCGCATAAACTTGACATATAAGGTCAATAGCTGGGTACCGCGTGAGCTGACTCAAGTAAATCTGGCGGAAAACTTTCGCTACAACCTGATATATTGAACACACTACCGTAACTAGAGGGCTGAAACGGGGATGTGCCCCAGACGTGGTGTTGAGGGGAGGGGCCAAAATCAGATATGCTTAACCCTTTGAGGCGCAACCCTTTCCCAATGCTGTAAAAGGGCAGCTGGCTGTGCCGGGCACAGCCAGCTGTCGTCAAAGTAGGGGTCTCTAGGTCTGTGGCACACGATGAACGTTTCGATCGTCCATCATCTTGCTGGTAGTTAATTCGAGCGATGGCAACGGCTGCCCTCTTTTCAGCATTGGGCAATCTATCCAGCTGTTCTCCGCATTCCTCCATTTTTCAGCAGATGCCAGTGCTGTTAGAAATAATCGTGACCATTTATTTACGCGAAATGACGTGCTAAAAAGTAAAGGATTCTCGTGGAGCTATGCCACCCGCAACTATTTTTATAGAAATCAGATCTATTCTTCGTGACTGGCAGCAGTCAAAACGTCAGAGTTTGGTGTTCCCAGAGCGGGATGAATGCGCCTTAAACGGTTAAAACGGCCTGGTGCCAAAATTTACATTATTCCCAAGTGACGAATACTCTGGTTCGGGCATCGCTCGAACAGTGAGCAAAATTTGCGGTCCCTATAAAATTTGCAATGAATTGAGAAATGTTTCTCTCTATTCTAAAAAAAAGTAAAGGCCGCTGCCGCTGGCGCTGTCAAAGCTTGTTGACCTATCTCCTCCTAAACCGTGGGGATTTGAGTTTCGACTAAGTGCCCACAGATTCGAAAAATTCCGAGGAACCTGCTAAGCTGACTTAAATTTCGAAAATCGTTTTATTTTAGAAGATATTAATAAAAAACTGAAAAAAATAAACATAATGGTTGCCAGATTTGGCATAAAATTATCCATTCCTTTGCAACGAAGCGTTTCCAAGTATCTAGAATCGCGTGAAATTTACAAACATCAGTTAGAATTACACCCATTTTACGCCAAAATAAAAGCTATATGAAATAAGTAACTCAAAATGTGTTAAACAAAGTTGACAATTTTCAAATAGTAAGTTCGCTTAGACAACAGGAGTTTAGAATGAGCAATTATTCGTTTTTCCAAAACAGAATGACTAATATCTTGAAAATGAAAAATAATTAAAATGCAGATTATTTTAAAGCCGGTTCTCGTAAAGCTGGATTATTTGCTACCAGTAGAAATATTTGGCGGCGTTAACTATGCCATTATAGCAGTTATAGTACACTTTGGATATTTGCTAGCGCGACGAGATGGTATAATTCGTGGTGCTAAGTACGCCAATCTGCAAACGATTATGTAAATGAAAATATGGATAACGGTTTTCCGGTAACCTTAAATGAACAGTAATTATAGGTTGTGAGCAAGTGTAAATCGCCAAATAATGAAAAGTCGCCATTGGTGGCAAGGTATCCTATTTGTTCCGTAGCTTTTATTAACTTTACATGTACGCAAGTCGCCAAATAATGAAAAATCGCCATGGGTGGCAAATTCGCAAGATGTCCAATTGGTTTTACATTATTAAAAATGCAGCTGAAACAGATGTTCTGATTTTACTATGCTTTAACTCCTAATTAATATAAATTTGAATGGCAATATTAAATATCATTGTGTTTCTGAGGAGTGCAAATAATTTTTCCAGCGATAATAAGCAGAGTCCGCACTCCACGTGGAGTATAGCTCAGGACCCGTACAACACGGATTCCCATAACAAAATATCTTCCGTGTTATGAGGGGGAGGGGGTTCTACTGTAGCGTGAAGTTTAAATTTTTATTTACCAATGAACATGCAAGAACCAAGCAATTTGTAGCTCAGTAACATTCTATCTGATCCAATCTTCGGGTTCTGTCTGTTGAAATTATGTCTTTTTACGAATAAGCCTTATTAGGGGCCGAAAGCCTCATGCGAAAAGCGAGCGTAGCGAGTCTGGGGGCCTTGCCCCCTAGTGGAAAAAAAAATGTTTGAGAAGATTCCCGCTAGGCACAGACGCCGTTAACCCTTTGAGGCGCAACCTTTTCCCAATGCTGAAAAAAGGCAGCCGTTGCCATCGCTCGACTTAACTACCAGCAAGATGGCGGACGATCGAAACGTTCATCGCGTGCCACCCACAGATCTATAGACCCTTTTTTGACGACAGCTGGCTGTGCGGCACAGCCAGCTGATAATACTGATAATCTTCGCATGATTGATGTGTTTATGGGGAAAAACAATCGTATGAAACTTCACTAAAAAGCACGTTATTTTTTAGCTGTTAGTCAAATAATAAATATTGTGTTTCGGTGGAGTATTTAAAAGTTTATATAAAAAAAAAAAAAGTGTAAAAAGATGGAAGTCATTAGGGATGGAAGCGAGACGACTTTTTCGAGACGAGACAGAGATTTACCGCTTTTCTGCTAGATGAGACAAACATGTATAACATTATGATAATAAGAATTTTGCGAGACGAGACAAAGCTTTTCGAAAACAACGCCTATTTTTGTTTCTCGCGTCCATCTTTAGATTTCATTGTCACGGGAGCTTTTCTTGATATTTTTTACTTAGAATCAGTATTAATATTCATCAAATTAGCCAGAATTCCATTTCAAATTCTTCCTCTTTTTGTTATAAAAACTAACTACTAGCATTCTATAGATGTACTAGAAGTCAAAGCCACTTGTGGAGGCAGTTACAATGGGGGCTAGAAGGAAGATTACAATATGAAAAACACATATATACACGTATTGTAGTTAAACGTTACCCATTTAAAATAAATAACTTCATATTTAATCTTTATTATATACCTAAATCAGAATTACATTTTCTTCAGTAAATACGTACTTTTCGCATTCGAAAGATTTCGTTTCGTTGGATGCATCCCCTCTTATATCAGGAGGTGCTCCCAACAGTGCAGATGTTATTGTTATTGTTTTTTTTTTCTGCTTAACTTTGTAATCTTTTTCCAATAATGGTGGTAAAAGTTTAATCTAGGAGTGGTTAGCCGGAAATGTTACGGATTCAGTGATTCAGTGAGTCAGTGTAACTATATATAGTAGAATTTTAAGAATAATTTGAAATCTTTTGAAGTTCTCAGAGTACTAGAATAATTTTGAGAAAAATGTAAATTCTTCCGAATATCGATCACTTTAATTAAGCTGCGAGAGTTTATGAATCTCAATCAATTTTTGTTTTATGACGTCCCGTTTTTGACTGTCGTAAGAGTTAGTCCATTTGGCTCACCTGGTTAGTTCACCCAGTTAGTTTTCTAATAGAGTAGTGTGTGGAAACTTGTGGAGGAACGTTTTCCTCGGTTAACCCTTTGAAGTGCAACCATTTCCCAATGCTGAAAAAAAGGGCAGTCGTTGCCATCGCTCGATTTAACTACCAGCAAGATGGCGGTCGATCGAATCGTTCATCTCGTGCCACAGATTTTCGACCATTTTTAGACCAGGTCTTAGAAACCATTTTTGACATACACAGACACAGCCAGTCTCTGTCAAAAAATGGTCTCTAGATCTGTGGCACGCGAGGAACGATTCGATCGATCGCCATCTTGCTGGTAGTTAAATAGAGCGATGGCAACGGCTCTTTTTTTCAGCATTGGGCAGTCTATCCATTGTTCTTCTATATCAGCGCATTTCCATCGCCTTCTTCCATTTTTCAGCAGATGCCGGTGCTGTTAAAAATAATCCTGACAATTTTACAACTAATTCTGACAATTTTTACGGGAAAGGATGTGCTTTAAAAGTAAAGTATTCTCGTGCAACTATGTCACCCTCGAGTATTTTTTCATAGAAATCAAATTTATTCTTCGTGACTGACAACAATCAAAACGTCAGATTATTGTGTCCTCAGCGGTGAGGACACCGCGGGGTAAAGTGATGCAAACTGGCAGCTAACCAAAATTTTGCTCTTTCACGCGATACGGTTTCCCTTTAACCCTCCTTTCTTTCTCCATTCTTTGTTATTGATGAAATTTCATTGAACTATTAAACTAAAACTGATGACGTCACAGGCACCCCTGTCAGGAAATATTTATTCAGCAGACGTTATCGTACGGTACGAGGAAGAAAAACATACAGCGAGAAATTCAGGTTCAAAGCCTCATGTGTCACATGGAATTTTAATTCTTCCCTCTTTCTCTGTGTGTGAAGTGTTGAGTCATACGAGAGATATGCGCCAAGGGAGAGGAGGGGGGGGGGCGTTTTGTACGGAGGATTTTTAACCCTTTAACGCGCCGTGTTCCCGCTCTGGGAACACCTAACTCTGATATTTTGACTGTTGCTAGTCACGAAGAATAGAATTTGATTTCTATAAAAATAGTGGCGGGTAACATAGCTCCAACGAGAATCCTTTACTTTTTAGCACGTCATTTCCCGTCAAAAACTGGTCACGATTCTTTTTAACAGCACTGACATCTGCTGAAAAATGGAAGAATGCGAGAACAGCTGGAGGGATTGCCCAATGCTGAAAAAAGGACAGCCTTTGTCATCGCTCGACTTAACTACCAGAAAGATGGCGGACGATCGAAACGTTCATCGCGTGCCACAGATCTAGAGACCCTTTTTTGATGCAGCTGGCTGTGCCGGCACAGCCAGCTGTCGTCAAAAAAGGGTCTCTAGATCTGTGGCACGCGATGAACGTTTCGATCGTCCGCCATCTTGCTGGTAGTTAAGTCGAACGATGGCAAAGGCTGCCCTCAATTCAGCATTGGGAAAGGGCTGCGCCTCAAAGGGTTAAGGGTAATGTGCATTGAAGTTGAATCTGGAGAAAACTGCCCAAAACAGATAGACAGCTGCGCGGTAGGCCTTCTTTTTTATCCCGATTTTTAACCAATTTTGTCTTTTAACTCTTCAATCCTCTGTTTTATAGCAATTGTTTTCATAACAAAGTTGTAGAGTATTTAAAATGAGTCCTTTAAAATGAGTTAAAATACCTTTAAAATGAGTTATTATTTGTAACTTTATCCTTAAATGATCAAAAGTTATTGCAATTTGAAATTTTCAATAAATTTAGCAAATTTGAATGAAAACTACATTGCGCGTCAAAGTATGACAAAATCTAGGGAAAAAAGATTATAAAGTTTTGAAACTTTGGGAAAACATTGGGGATTTAGTTGTATGAAACAGAAAAGTTCCCCCCTCTCGGGGGGGGCCACGTCCCCCCTTTAGCCCCCCTAAAAAAGGTCCTTTTTGGGATTTTCACTTTTATCGCAAAAACCGGACGTCTTAGCAAAAAATTGTCAGTTACAAAATGAAAGCTGAGGAAGTTTCCTACAAGATTGTTGGGGGTTATTTTTTTCTAGATACAAAAGCTTTCGAGATATAAGTTTTAGAAAAAATCGCAATGTTTTGGAAAACGCTTCTTTTAATAACAATTTTCCACTATGCGTTATACTAGTTCTTCAACCCACACTTTTAAAGGAGTATTCAATTCCTTTAAAATAAGTTATTATTTGTAATTTTATCTTTAAAGTATCAAAAATTATAGCAATTAGAAATTTTCAATAAATTTTAGAGAATTCGAATGCAAACTACATTACTCGACCAAGTACGATAAAATATAAAAAATAATTTATAAAGTTTTGAAACCTGGGGAAAACACTTGTAGGTGGTGCAATATTAAGAAACAGGAAAGTTCCTCTACCTTGGGGGGGGGCGTCCCCCTTTCCTCCAAAAATTTTTTTTAATGTGAAACGGTTCTTTTTTTCAATAATAATTTATATTACCTAAGCGTGCGATTCGGTTTTATTTCATTTTTTTATTTCTTCCTCTTACTGTTTCTGCTGAACTAGTTACATTTTATTCGTATATAAACGCATAGTTAACACATAAATGTTAGTACTAAAGTCTGAATTAACCCCCTCTCCCCCCCCCAAAAATGTTTTGAAAGTGATATTTTTTACATCAATAGAATTCTGTAATGCAATACATCTGTTCAATATTATGTACTTTGACATTTGCATTTCAGTGATCATTCATCATCAGAATTAATAATGTCAGCAAAATTAATAAAAAAAATACTGCATAATTATAGCACACTTACTTTCTCTTGTGTGCAACATCATGTACAATAATAGTGCAACAAACCTATGGAACAATTTTATTTTTATAAAAATGTATCCTCATAGTCTTCCTGCACATTACTGTACAGCGCAAATTGGCCTTCACACACCTGCATTTCTTTCCGCAAGTTTGAATGCATCCTCATGATATTAGTAATAATATTGTTTCTAGAGCTGGTTTTCGTTTCATATAAACTAGAGAGAGCGATGAGTTCAGTTTTCTCCACCCCCAGTTTCTGGGTTCTAAATTGTTCTCTGTTATCCCCGCTCATTTCACTTGGCCGTCTTTTGAAGAATTTTCCCAGACTTTCAGACAATGATTTAAGGATAAGGAAAATGTAACAGAAGAGAGGGGAATTTCTTTAAAAAACAAGATTGCAAATTTTGATAATTCGACTATTCGATTCTCTGAATTAAGAATCAGCAGCTAGAAGGAAAGTTAGTCGAAATATGGGATGAAAAAAAGCGTTTTCCATAAATTTGCGAGGTTTTCTAAAACATATCTCAAAGCTATTTGATATAGAAAAAAAAATACTAATTATAAAGATATCGAATAATAAATAATTCGATACATAAAAAAAATAAAAATTATAATCTTCTAGGAAATTTTATCAGCTTTCATTTTGTAATTGGCATGCTTTTGCTAAGAAGCACCAATTTTGAGATAAAAATAAAAATCTAAAAAGGGAACTTTGAGGGGGAGGGGCTAAGAGGGGGAGGCGGCACCCCTATAGACTGTTTCATACAACTACATACCCAACTAGTGTTTTCCCCAAGTTTCAAACGTTTATAAGCTTTTTCCAAGGTTTTTTTCTTGCACTTTGACGCACAATGCACTTTTCATTCGAATTCCCTAAAATGTATTGAAAATTTCAAATTGCTGTAACTTTTGATCATTTAAAAATACAATTACATATAAAAATTAAATTTAAAGGTAACTGAATACTTTAAAACTTTGATTTAACCCATTCCTGTCAAACTGATGGTTGAAGAGCTGTAAGGCAAAGTTAGTGGGAAATAGTGATAAAAGAAGCGTTTTCTAAAAATTTGCGATTTTTTCTAAAAGAATCTCGAAAGCTTTTGTATCTAGAAAAAAATAAACCCCAACAATCTTGTAGGAAACTTCCTCAGCTTTCATTTTGTAACTGACAATTTTTTTGCTAAGAAGTACGGTTTTTGAGATAAAAGTGAAAATCCCAAAAAGGACCTTTTTTAGGGGGGGCTAAAGGGGGGACGTGCCCCCCCCGAGAGGGGGGGAACTTTTCTGTTTCATACAACTACATCCCCAACCAATGTTTTCCCAAAGTTTCAAAACTTTATAATCTTTTTTCCCTAGATTTTGTCATACTTTGACGCGCAATGTAGTTTTCATTCAAATTTGCTAAATTTATTGAAAATTTCAAATTGCAATAACTTTTGATCATTTAAAGATAAAGTTACAAATAATAACTCATTTTAAAGGTATTTTAACTCATTTTAAAGGACTCATTTTAAATACTCTACAACTTTGTTATGAAAACAATTGCTGAAAAACAGAGGGTTGAAGAGTTAAAAGACAAAACTGGTTAAAAATCGGGATAAAAAAAGGGTTTTCCAACAATTTGCGATTTTGTCTAAAACATATCTCGAAAGCTATTGCATATAGAAAAACATAACGAATTACAATCTTGTAGGAAATTTTCTCAGCTTTCAGTTTGTAATTGACATTTTTTTGCTAAGACAAACGGTTTTTGAGATAGAAGTGAAAATCTGAAAAAGTGACCTTTTGGGGGGGCCAAAGGGGGGGACGCGGCACCCCGAGAGAGGGGGGAACTTTTCTGTTTCATACAACTACATACCCAATTAGTGTTTTCCCCAAGTTTAAAAAATATATAAATTTTTCCCCCATTTGCTGTTTTTTGGTCTAATTTGCCTGGACTAATGCATCGCATGATATTGACAAACATGAAGTAGAATGACACCCATTTTACGCCAAATTAAAAAGTATATGAAATAAATAACTCAAAGTGTGTTACACAAAGTTGACAATTTTCAAATAGTAAGTGCGCTTAGACAACAGTAGTTTGGAGTTAGCGATTATTCGTTTTTCCAAAACAGAATAACTAATTGTAACTGATTTTAAAAGCGCCATCTTGGCATTAGGTACGATCTGGCAAAATGGTATCTCTCCAAGTAGGGTGAATCTAAACCGCCAGTTCCAAAATGTTAGAACCCAGTATCTTGAAAATAAAAAATAATTAAACTGTAGATTACTTTAAAGCCGGTTAGGTTCAGCTTGGGTATTTGCAACCAGTAGACATATTGGGCGGCGTTAACTATATGCCATTATAGCAGTTATAGTACACTTTGGATATTTGCCATCCCGGCTTGATGATATAATTCGTGGTGCTACGTACGCCGATCTGCAAAGAATTATGTATATGAAAATTTGGATAACGGTTTTCCCGTCAACTTTTCATGAGCAGTAATTATAGGTTGTGAGCATGTGTAAATCACCAAATAACGAAAAGTCGCCATGGGTGGCAAGCAATCCTAATTGTTTCGTAGTTTTTATCAAAGAAAACATCAGTACTGTTTTCTTAGAGCTAATTATTAAATAGTATACATATACGCAAGTCGCCAAATTATAAAAAATCGCCATAATTGGCTAATACGAAAAGTGTTCCATGGGTTTCACATAATTAAAAATAGTGTGAAGTTTAAAATTTTATGTTCCAAGAAACGTGCAAGAACCAAGCAATGTGCAGCTCGGTAACATTCTATCTGATCCAACCTTTGGGTTTTGTTTGTTGAAATTTTGCCTTTTTTACGAATAAGCCTTATTAGGGGTCGAATGCCTAATTCGAATAGTGAGCATAGGGAGTCTAGTGGCCTGGCCTCTGGTATATAAAAAATAAACCTAATTGCGTCAATCACTTCAAAACTTTTAGAATATCTCCTCTTCAGCTGTTACTGTACTCACCAGGGGCGCACACAGGATTTTTGGATAGTGGGGTCCAACTTTTAGGGATGTTCCAGATTGTCAAAAATCAGTGATGAAAGAGCTCTTTTTCATTAGATGGAATTCATCAAAACTCGTCCCATCCAATATGTACACTACACAGTACAACATTAAGGAAAGTAATAGTTGCTCAGTTTTGAGAACAAGATGGTGTTTTATGTTCGCTTTCAGTTAGTTTTTGAAATTTGAAGAAAACGAGAAAAAAAAAATTCTATTTTTATTTATTAGAACTGAAACTATTGCTACATTTTTCTGGAATTGTTTTATTTACTACTAGCTGCGTACCCGTTCTCCGCACGGTAGGGAACGAAACTTTTTCTTACATATATAATTTGAATTGATTCCAGTGATTTGGAATCTCAAAATAAGCAAAATGATTTGACTCTTGGCGTAAAGTTTCTCATTCGTTATTCGTAAAGTTAGTATAAGTACTGACCTGAGACCATTGTTAATATTATGACAAAAACTATGTCGGTGTCATTGCCGATCAGAAAAAGAAAAGCGTGACGGTTTGCAGCGAAAATTCCTAACTTTCAAAATGTCTCATTTCTACATCATACTCTTTTTTAGATTTAAGTTATACCACCTTAGATACTACATGATGTGGCGAACCGTTTTATTTTATAGTTAAATAGTTGTGTACCCGCTCTTCGCAAGGCAAGAAGAGAACATTTTCCCAAAATGTGATCATGACTACTTGTGACAAAACAGAATCTCCAAGAAAAAAAAGTTCAGTTACAGTCTTTTCTGTTGAAACTACCGCGGGATATATTAACGTGACGAAGAATTACTTAATGCTTAGTTAGCTGTGATGTAAGATGGTTGTTGTAAAAGGAATAGAACACTTAGTTTCACGAAATATTTATTAATGCGGTATATTGTGCTTTGATCAATATTGCCCAAGCATATCTACTAACTAACTATCTACTAACTATTATTGATACCAATACAATATATTTTCGTTTTCCAGTCGTTAATACTTAATTTAAAGAAACGGCTTAGATATGTTAGCTTTTTCGCTTTACTTTCTTAGTAGTACTTTAAATTTAAAAAAAACTTACAAAGATTAATAATACTTAATAAAGAAACATTATTTAACAGCACGACATTTATTAAACATTGCAACATCATACCACAACTACATCCTACATAACTACGCAGTAGCTACATTGTTTTTCGCTTTTTCCCCGACGAACAGTCAATAGTTCATGTGCCCCTTAATCTCCCCCTTTGATTGCTTCCCTTTTTTTCTTATTTACGAATCATCCTCTGCATGGTGACGCCCTCTTTATTGGCGAGTTCAATGAAAATGATAACATTCGGGCATCCTGACTGCCCAATTGTCCTCAATTGGTTTTGACTTCTACGTTTTTAAAACGTGGACTTCTTCTTGGTTTTTCACATGCGCTCTCCAGATCAACAGTCTCTTCGTCATTTTCGGTTTCTTCATCAGTTTCTGCTTCACAATGCCAGGCTTTCAGTTGGCTTACATGGGCGGTGGATGAATAGGATCGACCTCCTTCGCCTTCATCTAGTTGTGAGATCTCGTATGTATCGTTGGGTAATGCACGTGTGACTACAAATGGTCCTCGATACTTGGCTTGGGTTTTCGTGGGTTGTCCGGTAGCTTTGGGTCCACGTCTAGCTACAACTATTTCTCCTGGTTCATAGATTACAGTTCAACACTTCTTTTTGTCATAGGTTTTCCCTCCTGCTGGATAATCATTCCACTTAAACCATTAGAACTTGCATCAGTATGGACTTCTGTCTTCGCATCTGGGTTATAATGTGCTAAAACTGGTACACTCAGCAATTCTTCTTTTAACGTTTGATAAGCTTTCTTTTGGTCATAACCCCAGACAAATTCTTGGTTCTTGCGCGTTAGACGACTGAGCGGTTCAGCCTTTTGAGCATACTTCCGAATGAATCGTCTAAAAAATCCAGTTAATCCCAAATATCTTCTCACATCGTGAACGTTCAGAGGTTCGGGAAACTCTTCAATCGCCCGAATCTTTCTTGGTCCTGGTTTTAGTCCTTGCGAATTTATTACAAATCCTAAAAAATTTACTTCTTTTCTTCCAAACTCGCATTTTGATAACTTTAACGTCAATTTCACCGTTCTTAAGCATTTCAAAACTTCCCGCAATCTGTCCATCATGTCTTCCCAAGATACCGCTGGAATCATTATATCGTCCATGTAGCATAGGGCTTTTGTTAAGAATAAGGGCCCTAAAACTTGATTCATCAGCCGCTGGAATTCAGCTGGTGCATTGGCTAGTCCAAATATCATACGGTTAAATTGTCCAGTTTCGTCAGGGGTTATAAACGCAGTTTTTAATTTGGAATCTTCAGAAAGTGGAATTTGTAAATAACCATGTGCCAAATCCAATGTTGAAAATATCTGCACACCACTTAGACACTCCAGTAAGTTATCTATTTTTGGAAGTGGGTACTTATCCTTAATAGTTTGATCATTTAGACGACGATAATCTACAACTAAGCGATAATCTCTAGTTTTTTTCTTGACTAGGAGTACGGGACTCGCATAAGGAGAGCGTGTTTCACTCGCTATACCATGATCCTTCCATTCCTTAACAATACTCTTTATAATTTCACGTTCTGCAGCATTCGTCTTGTATGGACGAGTGCATACTGGCTTACTGCCTTCTACTTCTTTAATTTCCAGCAATCTCTGAACTCATTCAACAGTGCGGCTATGTCTGAACGTTGATCTTTCGACAATGATTCATCAAAATTTATTTGATCTAATGTAATTAGACTTTTATGTTCATTCTTTCCTACCATTAAAATTTTGCAACCAGAACTCTTCGCAGCGTCGATCAAATTATCCGGATTTATTTGTTCGGTGTCCTCATCATTTACCTTCTCCACCTTACAAATGTTCTGGTTTTGTCGAAACATTATATCTTCATTCCCAACATTCATAATCGGTATTGTTGTTTTTCCCTCAGCAACCTTTAGTAATGAGCCAAGTTGCATGTCTTCACTTTCAACCAAAACCAAGCCGTTTTCTATTTCTTCCGTTTGGGCCCTTACTAGATTTATAGAATTGCTTTTGATTTCTTCTTTACAAATGGTTTTGAAATTTATTTCGGATGTTTTAGTGTCATTCTCTACACCTATAGGTTTACATTCTTTTGAGTAACCTATATTGAAATTCTGCTTTTCCTTCCAGTAAAATACGTAAGGTAATTCGAGAAGTGTTCTTCCTATAATTAAATCCACTGGTTGCGCGTCATCGTTGACAATCAAAACTGGAACATCTCGTGCTATTACATCATCAATCTTTATGTCAAGTACAGTTCCGCCTACTGTTTTTGTGACAGGAGACTTTTGATTCCCAAATCCAAACAAGTCTTTTTCACAAGGAGCTATATATACGTTTAGTTTATCCGCAACTGATTGCTTTAACAGGCAGCTCGAACTTCTAGTATCTATTAATCCGCTGACAATCTCATTTTTTATGATAACAGGTTTCAAATAGTTATCGAAAGAAGTGGAATACGTATCCGAAATACTTAAACTACTAACTTCATTTTTCTTTGATTGAGTGCTGCTGATTTCGTCTTTGTTAGTTAAATTTTTGTTTCGTGTGCAATTCCTACTTATATGACCGTAATTGTTGCAAGAGAAACATTTGAATTCCCCTTTTTCATTGCGTATTCTGGACGTTGAAAAATTCTGCCGCTCTGGAAATTTATGATGAGGAAGTCCACTATTTCTTCCGTAATTTATACGGTCCGACCCCTGATTACTCTTTGTTTCACTACGATGGGAATTTAGTTTTGGATGCACTTCATACTTAATATTCCTATTTTGTGCTGTTTTGTCAGTAACTCGAACACTCTCGTAGTCGTCTAGTTTGTTAGCCAACTCATCCGAGTTTACGAATTTTGGCCAAACATCAACAAAATGTTCTCTAATTGTAAATGGAACCTTTCTTTTCAACTGATCCGTTACTATGAGTTCTTTCAAGGAATCGAAATCGTTGATATTCAAACCTGTAACCCATTCATTGAAATAATTCCTCAAATCAAACGCAAAATCTTTCCACGTTATCTTGGATTCTTTAGTGTGATTCAAGAATTTTTGTCTAAACCTTTCAGGACTTAACTTAAATCGCTTTAATAATAATGCCTTAACGTGGGAATAATTGCTCGCGTCCTGTTCAGACTCTCGTGTAATTATTTGCATTATTTCGTATGGTAAAAATCCCACTAAGTATGTAACATAGTCCTCTTCTTTGATACCCATTCGTTTTGCTTGGCGTTCGAATAATACCAGATATGATGAAATATCCCCATCTTCGATTCTATACTTCTGCATAATACGGGAAAATTCGTTAGTCTTAACTGAATCTGTCGAAGTCGTACTGGTTACTAGCCCAACAGGACGACCACTTTGTATTCTCAATTTTTCCAGTTCCAATTCATGCTTTCGTACTTTATCGCGTTCCTCGCGCTCAGCTGCGTCAGCCCCAGCTCTCTCCTTAGCTTCTTCAGCCCTTTTCACCGTTTCAGTTCTTTCAGCGATAATTCTTTCTAACATCCCCTTTACAAATTCTTCATCGTAACCCTTACTTTTAGTTATTAAGTCTTTTAAATCAATTATTCGATGTTCTGCTTTTACCTCTAAACCAAGCTCTGAGGCCAATTCTTCTAAGTCACACTTCCTCCCTCTGGCTAAAAATGCCATACTTGATTTGATTTCCTAATCTTGTTTAATCAAGTTTTACTTATTTTCGAACTTATGCAAAAAATACCGTATTACTCATACAGCATATTTATAGAATCTTGCTTTAAATAATACTTTAATGTATTCGAAAGAATAATGCAATATATTTTAAATAATACTTCTATATAATTCAATATAGTACTTCACTACAATATAATACTTGTCTATACTTCAAAATCAAGAGAATACTTCAAAATCAAAATAATGTTTCAATATACTTTAAAATGAATACTTCAGAATGGAAATAATATTTCACTTCAATATACATCAAAATTAATTCTTCAAAATCAAAAATTATTCTTAAATTTACTTCAAAATCAATATTTCAAAATCAAAATAATAATTCAATACACTTCAAAATCAAAATAATAGCTCAATTTACTTCAAAATCAATCTGAATAATACTTCACTTCGATATACTTCAAAATCAAAATAATATCTCAATTTACTTCAAAATCAATCAGAATAATACTTCACTTCAATATACTTCAAAATTAATATTTCAAAATTAGAAATAATACTTCACTGCAATATACTTCAAAATCAAAAATAATACTTCAAAATAATACTTCACTCTAATACTTCTGTGCTTGAAAATACTTCCAAATTTATACGTCAAAACACTACTTTATTATAATGATTCAATATATTCAAAATTAATACATCATACTTGAAAGCAATACCGCAATATAATACTTTCGTATATTTTAATATACTTCAAAATTAAAATTTCCAGCTATGCATCAGCATATTTCAATATAATATTCATACCTGAGAACTAAACATCTTGGACGCGTAAAATAAGGCATATCGCACTTCTGATTTGTTAGCTTTTTCGCTTTACTTTCTTAGTAGTACTTTAAATTAAAAAAAAACTTACAAAGATTAATAATACTTAATAAAGAAACATTATTTAACAGCACGACATTTATTAAACATTGCAACATCATACCACAACTACATCCTTCATAACTACGCAGTAGCTACATTGTTTTTCGCTTTTTCCCCGACGAACAGTCAATAGTTCATGTGCCCCTTAATCTCCCCCTTTGATTGCTTCCCTTTTTTTCTTATTTACGAATCATCCTCTGCATGGTGACGCCCTCTTTATTGGCGAGTTCAATGAAAATGATAACAGATATTTGCCACGAATGTAGTCTTTTATTCTTTGGTGACTTTTGCAATTTACGCATTAGTATAAACGATAATCATTTCACTTTATGGTTGCCACTAAAACAGCTCTCCATACATTTGTATGCTTAATTATTGTCAGATTGGCCTATTTAGCACCAGGGCCCTATTATCTCACTGGCAAATCGGGACTTTGCCCAGTGCCTCCGGCTCGAAATGGCCCCCAATTTCAAATGTTGTTCTGAAATATTCTTTTTTATAAGCATATTTTATGAAAAATAAAACAAATTTCATAGATGGAGGCCCCAAAATTCATCAATGCGCGGGGTCCCTGTTTGCCATAATCAGGCCCTGTTTAGCACCGCAAAATATTTCTTGCGATTCGAAAACGTGTCCCGTTTAAAATCTCAATTGAAAATAATGCTGGATAATTCACTGGTGAAAAAACAGCATTCAATTCTTTTTCTGGCAACGTAAAATAAAATATGGAATTATTTCATGCGTGGTGTATGTTTTGCTTGTGAGTCCGTTATTCTGATTGAGTTTCGAAAGGGGTTTTAAACTCGTGACGTCAAAGTGACTCGTGACGTCATTTCACATGTGAAAACTCTGTTATTTTAAAGTAATTTTATTTATTTTTTTCAGCTGGCAATTTTAATCATTGTTACTGTGTCCAAGACAACCAAACCGCAAGATATCATACCGAAATTCTTAAGCATATAAGCAGCTGCGATTGAAATGAAAATCCTTCTTTACTTAAAAATTCGTAAAAATTCTCCTAATTTATATTTTTCCTCCGTTCTTCTTTTAAAAGTGGGCGATTTGTGTGCTCCGTCTTTTGCCCAAATATAAAAAAGTTATGACAGATGGAATTCAAGATGCAGAAGTTTTAAAAATATTTTACGAAAGTCAGCTTCAAATTTAATTTTATTTGAAAAATTCCCAAAAATCTGCAAATTACGTTACATATTCCGAACAAACAGTTTTTAAAAGAAAATTTTCTCCTCTATACGATGATGCAAATATCGTTTTCTTGCTAGTGTAATTACCGGCGTTATTATGTATTACGCAAGAAAAATCGCTAAAAATCGGACAAAACATAAAATAAAACATTTTCTAATTCGAATTTCGAAAAAATCGCTTCGAGGTGTGTTGAGACCCGTCTTGGAGAATTTCCGTACAAAATTTGGTAGGTCTACGATCACCCGTTTCGGAGCTACTCGAGACACAGACAGACAGACAGACAAACGGACAGTTTACACTCTGTTTTATTTATATAGATAGATAGATATAGGATAATAATCAATCAAAATAAAATATCAAAGCCGATGGGGGTTCCGGACCCCCTGGACCCCCCCCCCCGCGCTTGTATGCGCCACTGGTACTCACTAATGTTAACGATATACCAGTATCCATTATGGAAGTTTAAAACAAATTCTCGAAAGTCGAAGATTTTGCAGAACGTCTCACTGTCTGAAAAATTTTGATATGAAATTCCATGTTTAAGATTTTTTTTTTCTTGCTTGCTTTTATGTTTAAAAAAAAAAAAAAAAAAAAAAAAACTACAACTTTTTTTTCCCCATTTCAAGGTATAGTGTAGCTTAAAAGGAATCATCCTAAATTTTTCAAGTTAGTTCAATTAATTTATTTCAGCTTATGTGTGAAGGAAGGTTTTATTTCTTTGTTCCAATGTAAAGAGGAATACAATCCTACTTTGAAAAAAAAAAAAAAACTGCAATGAGCTATCATGCAAATAATTCTTTTTCAAAGAGGTCTTTCCCATTTTACAGTCCAATTCACACAATGCGAATAGAATTGACAAATCACATGAATTACAAAAATTCTGCCATTCTTGCACTATGGAGAGTGGGCGTTATAAATGCAGAGGATAGTCAAGGTTTCGATCGTCCATACAAAATAGATTTTCCTATAAACTACCCTTTCAATGCCATTGTTAAAACTTCACTAATTATTCGAAAAAAAGTATATACATTCTTCCCACGACATTCTATAGACTCGTGTCTGGCTGATAAACCTGGAGAGAATGCCGGAGTATTTGTGCAGCCGACTCTTGAATTGTTGCACAGGGAGGTTTAAATCATCCAATAATACATTTTAGTTCAATATACTCCGTGTAGTTTCTAAATTTTACTATTCACATCCTGGAAAGGTTGTTCTGTGCCATTGGACTGGTATCCTGCGATATCTAAAGTATGTGTCAGAAGGTCGTTGCCAAACTTAACATGATGGTCTGTCATACCACGACAAACAAGATTTACTCAAGAACTTGCGTCCGGAAATGCAAACGGCGACCGCTAGAGGGCGATGTTTGCAGGCTTATCGAAGAGTGATCATTTCAGCCGTATCTAGAGACCCTTTTTTGACGACAGCCAGCTGTCGTCAAAAAAAGGGTCTCTAGATCTGTGTCACGCGATGAACGTTTCGATCGTACGCCATCTTGCTGGTGGTGAAGTCGAGCGATGGCAACGGCTGCCCTTTTTTTCAGCATTGGAAAAGGGTTGCGCCTCAAACGGTTAAGCAGTCGCTATACAGTCAGGTAGGAAAAGACAAAATCTTATCTCGAAACATACAGTTGGTAGCTTATAATGGCTTCAACCAAATGATAAAAAAGAAAAAAAATGTTCAGCATTGTTTCAGCAAAATAATTTGAAAAAAGTAAACTTTGTTAGACCCACGTAATATTTTATTTATTTAACAAAATATTATGTCAAGACATTTTTCCGCTTCAAGTAAAACACATTTTAAAAATTCCTTTGGTTGTTTCTTTCATTTTTAACATACGCTACATGAAACTCCACAAATTGCTTAAATAAAAATCCACTACTGCAATGACATTATAATCTCGTTACGTTATTTCTGGTTCGAACAACCATTAACGGGCTGTACACATGCGGGGAAGTATATCCGATAAGAAATTCGGATCGGCACAGCTCTTGTGCATTTTATAGATAGATTTTTACCTTTCACATTCTTGACATCTGTATTTGAGTAGCCGAACGGGAGAAAGATATGACGCTCCTCGTCTTTGTGAAAGTGTCTCATTAAATGTCAAGAGGTATATCTGTATTTTGTAGTCAGAGGAGGGTTAGAGATGATGTTATTTTTTAAAATCAAAACCAGTCTATGGGCTGTCCGTTAACGGTATCGCACTTCATAAAAAAAATTTCTGACCTGCACTCCCTTTAATGCAGTTTATCACATGTTTATAATTACTTTTGATTTTACTTTGCCTATTCTAAATTTAACACTCTTTGCCATTTTTTAAAACTCCTATCCGTAACGCTATTTTAATTCTGTTTCTTAAATTACTTTCTGCTTCATTGCTACTATTCAGGCTTTTAACTTCTGTAATGTATTTAGTAGACGCCTTCAGTCTGTCCGATTCATTTAATTTCGTCCCTTCCCACGGGGTTTCAGTAGCATTGCTTTGGTTACAAAGTCTCCTTACCGTACACCTCTTGGCGAACCACATTTAAATTTTGATAAACATGCATTGAAGTGTAGTGATCTTTTCATTTTTTTTTCAATCTGGCGATTTATTTGGCGACCGTTCCTTCCGGTACTCAGTTATATCGCCAGGTTGGCTTTCTGTGTTCTCAGACCTTCTTCAGTCTCACACAACGCTTTTATCTCGGCAAAAGCGTCACACTTCATCATATCCTCCCTTTTCTTGTCATATGCCACGCTGTATTACATAAATATACAGGGTGTCCAGCCTTAATGTGACCCAATAGATAATTCCCGAACCGTTCGATTTAGATATGCACTTCCAATTTGAAAAATGTTTTAAAAGAGGTATAGAATGTTTTTACGTGCTTTTCGAACCAAACAACCCATTTAAAAAAAATTACAAAAATTAAATTTTTATACGGTCCCCAGGTCCTATCACTTATATTTAGGAAAAGATGCAGTACACAAAAACAAAGTAAACACAAAAAGTTTCATTTTATTACGATAAAAACTGACCTAGTTATGTTATTTGAAAATCATACATTTCATCCATTTTCTTGGCCAATTTCAAGAAGCTAGTAAGGAAACTTTCGCTCTTGCACGTCACTCTTATGTAAATCGTTTTTAAATTTAAAAGTACATACATTACGTTAATATTACAATAATTGAGTACTTAAGAAATAAAATTTATTCTGTGTACGTGTAAGACATAGATAAAATAAAATATTTTGGACGAAGAAAACTTTTCAAAAGCAGTTAAAAAAAAAATAGACTTATTTGCCTGCGGCTTCAGACTGATTTGCTGCGGTACTGATCATGGCGAACGTTAAAAATCTGTTGTGTAGTCGCTTGCAATTGCATACAGTCGTATTCTAATATTACGAATTCTAGTACGGGAGAACGAGATGTAAACAAATGAAGAACACTGCGAAATGGTAATGTTGTATGGGCAGTGTAATAGAAATGAGAGAGAGGCGGCAAGGCTTTATGCCATTAGCGAGCCAGAGCGAAAGTTTTCTGGCCTTCTTATGTGTGTTTTTTACAAAGTTTTTTAATTACTTTAGAGTTCCAATTAATTTCACTTTGGAGACGGTCCCTTACTAGCTTCTTGAAATTGGCCAAGAAAATGGATGAAATGTATGATTTTCAAAGTTCCATAACTCGGTCAGTTTTTATCGTAATAAAATGAAACTTTTTGTGTTTACTTTGTTTTTGTGTACTGCATCTTTTCCTAAATATAAGTGATAGGACCTGGGGACCGTATAAAAATTTAATTTTGTAATTTTTTTCTAAATGGGTTGTTTGGTTCGAAAAGCACGTAAAAACATTCTATACCTCTTTTAAAATTTTTTTCGAATTGGAAGTGCATATCTAAACCGAACGGTTCGGGAATTAGCTATTGGGTCACATTAAGGCTGGACACCCTGTATAATTGAAGCTCAGAAACAAGGCTCCTACATATTTCAAATTTTACATTTAAACTTTGAGTATGTATTAAAGATTCAAAGTAAAATTGTAATGCAAAATGTTTTAGGCTAGATTGGAGAGCATTTTCTAAAACTTGTGGCTTATGGGGGATAATCAGCCAAGAGGTCTTTTTCACATATCCTGCATGATTTTCAAAGAAGAAAAGAAATACAGCTAAACTTCTCGGGAGCGACCACGCTCTGTTCTGCAAAAAATCGGTCGTTATAAGAGGTGGTCGCTCGAAGAAGAACTGTCAAATCTGTCTATCTCAAATTTTATGTGAAAGGGAAAAAAATTGGCGATAAAGAGTTTTCGAGTTATAGAAGTTTTAAATGCTGCAAATTTGAAACGTTTTATTTGCTTTTGCTGTGGAAAAATACAGCGGTACGATTTCAGATTTATTTTACATGCATCCATAACGCTTTTAAAAATATAAATATGTACTTTTAAGAATAAAAATAGTCTTTCAATGTCTTTTGATGTCTAACTTCCTTTGTTTCTTCTAGCTTTCTAATCTCCTTGAAAAGTTCCCCGCCCTAGGCACCCCTTCTTACACAGGAAGATCTTGAGTAGCTTTGCCTTAACACACAATACAATACAACGACGCTGTAATTTTTTTTTCTTTACACAGGAAGGTAATCCTATATTTAAAAAAGCAAGAAAATCTAAAGAGAAGCAGAGAAAAATCCTAATAGCGGTAATTATTATAAATAATGTGGTTTATTTTATTTTGTTTATTTTTTATTTTTCTATCTTTAATGAACAGCTATTGTACAGAGAATGAAAATTTGATTTCTGAGTTCTGAAAAATTGAGTGCAGATAAAAAAAATTCTGCCATCGTTAGATTACTCAAAAGGCACTCGGAAGTTGAATGAAAAATTTGTCGGCAAGATGGTTGACTTTCGTAATCCTCAAACAGTTCATGGCAAGAAAACTCGTTTTCGGCTAGTTTAACCCTTTGAGGCGCAACCATTTCCCAATGCTGAAAAAAGGGCAGCCGTTGCCATCGCTCGACTTAACTACCAGCTGTGCGGCAATGCTAGCTGCGTCAAAAAAGGGTCTCCCCTACTAGCAATTTTGCTCGGGCTACCACCGGCCACGCAGCCAGCCGATGACGGCCCGAGCGAAATTGCTAGCAGGGTCTAGATCTGTGGCACGCGATGAACGTTTCAATCGTCCGTCATCTTGCTGGTAGTTAAGTCGAGCGATGGCAACGGCTGCCCTTTTTTCAGCATTGGGCAATCTATCCAGCCGTTCTCGCATTCTTCCATTTTTCAGCAGATATCAGTGCTGTTAAAAATAATTGTGACATTTTTTTTTTTTTTTTTTTTTTTTTTTTACGGGAAATGACGTGCTAAAATGTAAAAGATTCTCGTGGAGCTATGTCACCCGCAACTATTTTTATAGAAA
>JAWZYV010017070.1:0-36035 GCA_038373885.1 Cheiracanthium punctorium | reverse complement strand
ATTAAATGAAAAGAGAATCACCTCTAAACTTTCAAAACCCAGGTACTATTTTAACAGGTAAACAACCACTAAGACAAAAGTTAGTACTTTACAATGATAAAGGAAATTTACCATAACAACAACAAAAAAAAAATAAATTTATTTTTGTCTATGCATGAAGTACAATTCAAGCCCTCTTTTGGTTTGGACTTTTTTAGAAAATGAGACTGTATAGATTCTGTACATGTAAAATGCTTATCAAATACATTCAATGTCAGGGAGAGATAATAAAAGAAAATTTACCTCTGCTGTTGTACTTCGATACAGTTCCAAATGGTTTTTCTTTTGGAAAGTTTTTTTTGCCACCTTAAAAAAATAAAATAATAATAATTAGTAATTGTTTTTCTATTACTAACATAAGCTGGAGAGTTTGTTTGAATATACTAATATGGGAATTACCAGTCAGATTAGAAATATTCTTTTTGTGTTAGATAGTCCATTTATTGAGAAAAGCCATAAGTCGTACAATATTACATTATGACCCTTATGTATTTTATAACAAGATTAGTTTTTTCAGACAGCTTAATTACTTGGCTCATTCATTTGAGAGATCATAATCCAAATCATCTTAGAGCCTAAAATAAGTATAGTTAAAAATGCCACAAAGAAAATTTCAGTTTTTCTGGCAGTTTACCAGAGCAAAGTGACAAACTTTTGTGGAACAGTAAGACAACAGATGAAAACAAAAAGTAGTTAGTTAATGACGAATAATTACCACAGCACTTTGTAATGTGCTCATTGTGTGTATGAAACAGGCATGAATAACAATGTTTAATGTAGTTGCGCATGTCATGTTGAAGAATTGTTTCAACATGGTTTTTATCTCTTCTTGCTTAGGATAGTGTATAAATAATAATTTTTTAATCTCTTTATTGAAGTAATAATATTACTTTCTGAATAATTATGAATCTCAAACCTTTTTATTGAATTTAGTTGTAGAAAGGCAAACTATATTTAGTCAGAGATAGTTTTATTTTGCTTTTGTGCAACTACATACAGCTTTTAATTAAATAATACAAAAAAAATATACATCAATAAAATTATCATTTGAACAGACTATAGGTTAAATTTACTATGGATTATTTAAGGATAATCATTTGATATTTATAACTCAAACAAACTTTATAATTTTACAGACTAAGCTGCTTCATAGCTCAATATTTAAAAATTAACTGTGTTTTAATGGGATAATTAAATAACGTATAATCAGTATCCCCTGAAACAGACACAGATGAAGAGATTGAGTATGATTCCACTACAGGAAATGATGATTCTGTAAAATTTGATATGCCAATTTGTTAGAATAGAAAACCACAAATTAATGACTATATCGAAAGTTTCCCACAAAAACAAAATTTTCGATTTTGTTGGCATTGTAGAAGTAGCTAAATATTAACCTAAACTTTTTTTTAATTTCACCCAATTCTGTACTTTCTGCATAATCTAATTTTTGCTGCCTTTGCATAACATGGTAGTCAGATTTCAATATTTTCAGAATAAATTCATTTTTGAAAATAATTCTTTTATTATAAGGGTGTAAGTTCTTGTTCTTTAACCATTAAATCTAGTTTAAAAGCAATATATGCATGTAGGTAAATAAAAATAATAGCAACAGGAAGTAGCTTACTTCCCCCTCAAGGCATTTTGAAAAATCTAGGAATAGAATCATTTGTAAATTTGTACAAAATTAATAATCAAAGTACTTACAGAGGTAAAATATGGTTCAATGCTTTGAACTGGTAATTTTGGTAGGAAAAGAAAAGAAAATGTTTGGCAATTTGAGTTACATTCAAGCGATATGACAAGTTTCTTGTACTTTCTATTGCTCTTTAGTTTCCCCAAGTTACCCTATACAGATTTCTTTTTAAATTCTTTTTACTTTCCTGTCCTTCCAGGTATGTAGAAATTTGGATAATGATGGCAATAGTGGAACAATTTGCAATCATTAACCAAAGCATCACTATGCATTATTTTTTGTTTAATGCAATAACTTGTAGTGATAATATTGTTAAATAAATTAGTAGCTTGGTGGCAAATATTAAGCAATCAAACATAATGAAAGCACCAACATGAAGTTGACAGAAACAAAAGACTGGTGTGAACGACTGTCTTAGAGTAAAATACTTGCAGCTTACAGTTAAAACACTTAAAAAGTCATTACCAGATAAAAACTGTTCAAAAATATATTTCAGCTACTACCATGGCCGTCATCCATGGTTTATGTGGTAACAATATTATCACTACAAGTTGTTAAGACTTTTTAAGTGTTTTAACTTTAATTTTTAGTACTTTAAAACAAAATGGTAAAGTATTCAAAATTTTGGATTGCCTCTTTGTCTGCCCATGCTCTAACTGTCACAAATATGCATTGACTGACTAGAAAAATTATACATATATGTTATTTCTATGTACTATACTATATAAATTGTGTATGTAAGATTTATTTTATTTTTTTTTAAATAAAGGAGTTTAAAAGAAGTCCAATAAATAAAGTTCCATGGGCAGTCATTGTTTAAAGTATATTGTTGCAAAAACTGTAAAGCACTTTTCTTCTACACAAAAAAAAAAAAAAAAAAAAAAAAAAAACCTGACAGGTTGATACAGGTATGAAAGTGTCAAGAGATCGAAATAGCTACAAAGTTCCAGGGACTAATTAAGTTGTCAGGACGAAAAACAAACTTAATTGCTAAACTCATCAATTTTCACACTAGAATTCACAAACAGTAATTCAATGTATAACAGTCAGTCAAACAGAGCAACTTGCTCAAAAACTGTAATTCATATATAAAAAGAACACCCAACAGCATACTATTATACACTATTCACAAATAACTCAGGAACACAGTGCTATGAATGACACAAACATTCTCTGCAAACGACAATTCCCAACTGAACAACATGGTTCGACTTTCCTTTATACTTTTCACTCTTTCTTGAAGATACACAGAAATTTCCATAACTTTTCCGCGATTCGATAGCATAATATAATTACTATGCAGTATATCAAATCATATAAGTACCATGCATATAATAATGCTTAATGTCACCAAACTTAATATACTTTTGTCAAAATATCATCAAATTAGGTGATAAAAATAAGTCAATTCTTTTTGCAAGAAATTACCAAACCTAATTGTTATTCATGAGGAATTTTAAAAATCAATAACTTGTACTGTACTTTACTGATTTATAGGCAACAAAATGCAAATTTTAACTATCTGATGTGTAGATACAAATTTTAGACCAAATTAAAGCTTAGAAGATTCAATTACCCAGAAATTTTGAACAGTATTTTATAGAAATTTATGTAATATATTATGTAATATAATTATGTAAGTTATGTAATATATATTAATTTTGTTTCAAAGGAAACAAAATTAATATATATTATTAAAGTTTTTCATAATAAAAATACTCAGCATCAAAAATAGTGCATACAATAAAGTCTCCGAATAATGGATTTCAAGGGCTCAAAAATCGTTATTCTGAAAAATTCATTCAAATTGAAATTTCATTTTGAAAGAATCAGTACTAACAATTTTAAAAAAAAAATAGAAATCTTTATTCATTAGTCTGAATTATTTTTAAAACTGAAGTTTGTTGTAATGAGACTTAACTATATAGCATTTACAGTTCTTTCATAGGGTCACTCAAAAGAATTTCAATGCACTGATTATGGTCTATGACAGTTTAGAGACATTAATTCATTTTAAGCTCAACACAATAAGTATATGCACATTTATAAAAGCTCACTCTTCATTTATAATCATGGGAATAACATTTAAAAGATTTTTACTAAGTCTCACACAATTAACAGATTAACAGTCTTACAGCTTTTTTGAGGTTATTCCCAAAATTTCACTAAATATTTGAAAATTTTGGCAACTTTGACTTAGATTGCCAAACTTGTTGCTAAAAATTGGTAATTAAAAAACTTGTTTTTATTTTGTGATATAATGTAAATATGAATTGGTACCAACCATATCCTAGTAGAATATAACTATCAATACTGGTGAACTAATTAACTGACTAATGCAAGTATGAAAATTTTGATTATTCACATCATGGACTATTAAATTTAGCCAAAATTAAAGCTGAGAGCAATAGCAAACATGTAAGAGATTACGCTCTAATGGTTGTAAGTCAAAGAATCCATAATCAAGGTGTTTGGCACAATTTATCTTTTTTTAAATTTATTAGAATCTGTAAGTACAGTAAGAGTTTTATTTTGATGCAATTATTTTAATCTTTTATTTTTTCCAATGCATCCCCATTCTTCGAAACATATTTAAGTTAAACTCTAAACTGCATAATAATCTATGTATGTAAATATACCTTTAGCAACCACAAGTCTCAGAGTTTGAAGGTCATATTCATCTCCATCTTTAGCTGCTGAATACTGAAATAAAATCATTTAAAAATGTATAAATTAAGAATACATTGCAAAACTACATTTTAAGATATATAGCAACATAATTTTACAGAATTATGAAAAGATACTTATTCTTAAGTAAACAGTGAGTTAAAAGTAGAACAATTTCTGAGAAATTTTACACATTTTTGTCCCAAATAATCAGTTTAAGATGATTATGATTTTCTTTTAAAAAGAACCAGACTCCATATTACTTCACCATAATGAAAAAATATTTAATTTTTTTTTTAAACTCATATCTTTTAAAAAATAAGACTTAAGATATCTTAGCATGTTACACAAATTGATAGAAATAGATTTGCATTTTATTACTTTATACCAGAAGGCCAACTTACAAACGTAAAGACATTTTGAATTATTAGATGCTTTTAAGAAATCTGTGGCAATTAAGCCACTTTTTCCATGTGTCTGCCAAAAAACACAAGTTTCTTGTCCATCAATTGACTGAGTACAGAAGGAAAAAAAGAAGTAACTCTGACTAAGTGTTGGACTTGAGAATGTTGGTGTTAATTTTGAACAGTATTAATTAATTATGAACAGTATTTTATTAAAAACTGTAGTTTTTTGACAAATTGCAAATCTTAATGAAAAATGCTAGTTTTTGATGCATGCACACTATTTTTAAGCTGAAATATAAAAGCCCTGGCGTCAAGTAAATTGAGGCAACTCAACGGGCGAGCAGTTGGATGTAGTTATTCTATTGCTCTCATCTGTTGGGAATAGTTGTGCATGCTAGCTGGCATGAAGCCATTACAAGGAACGAGTAATCCGAGTCTGCTCTAGTCAAGGACCTGTTGCCCTCAACTTGATGAACCCACGGAGCTGCCATTTTGAAAAGGGTTTAAGATATGGTCGCATTTTTCGCATAATGCAAAAGACTAGTCAAAATGCTAAAATTAAACAAAAGGGTTTTCACTTTTATGATCGATTCGATAGATATTCGACTTAGATATCGATAAAAAACGTATCACAAAAGGCTCATTTTTTCGCTTAGCCATTTTGCAATTGTAACCCCGCAGTGGAAAAAGGGAGAATTTAAGCATATCTAGGTTGCCATATTTGGCACGTTTATTAAATGATTCAGACTCTTGAAGTAAAAATAAAAGAATAATGATTTTTAAAAAAATTAGTTGTAAGGTTATTTTTTTAATTAAAATATCGTGTGCATGTGAAATCAGAGAAGGAATGAAGTGTTTTATACTCAAAAGAAAAATAGGATTTGGAAATTTTCCCGAGACTAAAATGTGCAACTTTTTAATTTGCCAAAAAATAAAATGGTTTATATGCGATTTTGAGAAGCTGATTCTAGTGCTTGGAGCAATTTAATGAGAGCGTATTTTTAAAAACAAGGTTTTATTGAAATACGGCGGGGAATTTTAATTTTCGGTGTAGAAATAATGCAGTTATTAAGGCGATTTAAGACGGTCTAAATTCAGAATTTTCACTAAATTAAGTCAATTGATTTAAGTTGGTTGAATTCCGCCAAATCGTAGGCCTACCAAATTTTGTATGGTCATTTGCCAGGAGATTCCTTCGAAATTCAAATTAGAACATCTGTTGTTTATTGCCTTATATTTGAAGCCAAAATGCACGAAATACTGCTGTTATTGTACGACTAGAAGTCAAAGTCAGTTGTGAAGCAATTACAACGAGTGCTCTTTTGAAAACGTGAAAAAAGTTTCACATTCCAAAGATTTTGTTTCGTGTACATAGATATTCTTCTGTCTACGCAGACAATTTCTTTGCTTGGCTCGATTTCCACTTATAAATACTTGATTTATTTGTGAAAAGAAAAATTAAACTGCATAATCTATAAAGATAATTTTAAAGCCTCTATAAATAGTGCAGTCTTATCTCTTTTCTTTTTGTAAAGGGTTACAAGAGAGGGTGACATACTTTAAAATTTTAAAAAATGTCCGTTTTATGTAGTGTCTGAGGTATTTATCGTTAAAACGTGAACCTAAAAAACAGTATGATGTGGAAATAAGACATTTTGAAAGTGAGAAGTTCACTGCAAACGGTCAAACGTTTCACTTTTTGGATAGCGAATGATGCTGACATAATTTTTTTTGTGTCATTATATTGCAATGATCTCATGTTGGTACATAGGATGCAAACTTTAAGTCAAGAGTCAAATATTTTTGCTTTTCTAGATTCCACGTCCCTGGAATTCATTCGAATTACACATGTGAGGAAAATTCTGTTTCCTACAGTGCGAAGAGCGGGCACGGAGGTAGTACTTTGTAAATAAGCAATCCAAACGAGAGTTTTTAATAGTAAAATTCGAAAATTCAAACGAATTTTCACATACAGTACACTTAACAAAATATTTGAAGTCTGCCATAATTTCATCACATTCTGAAATCTCCACAAGGCCCACTTCAGTGACATTCCCAAGCATGGGTGCTGCCAGAATGTTTCCAGGGGGGGCCAAAGACTACTACAGGGGGGGCAAAGACTACTACAGGGAGGGCAAAGACTACTCCAGGGGGAGCAAAGACTACTTAAAAGTATGGTTACCATGTTGAAAAGAACAAAAAAGCAAGGGAAAATACTGCATACAAAAATCCAAGGGGGGCAAGTGCCCCCCTTGCCCTATGCTGCCTGTGCCCATGTTCCCAAGCAAATGTTTCATTTGTTTTAAGACAACCTTGCTTATCGTTCACTAGATTTGCTGGGTTAAAGCAAGCTAAATGTCTTAACTGTGCTATAAAAAATTGGTCATTTTTCAAATAACTTATTCAGAATTAACACAAAAGAGACAATTTTTGTAGGCTGAAAAAATAAAGGAGATTTCAAGGACTATTTACCTTTTTCAAGTACTTATAAGTACCTTGAAAATCCCTTTTCCTTTTTCAAGGACTTATAAGGAGTTTTCAAGGAGTGTACAATTTATATTCCCAAGGTTTATCCATATTATAGCATGTATTTATATAATGTATTGTCCAAATCAAATGAAAAATATGCCTATGTATGATTAGTTCTGCCAACCATCTTTGGTGGATGCAGTTTTTTTTTTTCCAGCGGGCGGGGCACTTGCCGATTAGGCATTGTCCACCACAACTGCCTGAAGGTATTGTGGCCATTTATTACGGAGGCACCCAGGGGGTGGGCAGCATTACCCCTATGAAGGAACAGTCAAGTTAACATCCATGCCCAAGTTGGGATTCAAACTTAGATCCAAGGTGTGATAGAATGGTTCTCAAGTCACTACACCACTTGGGCGACCTGGATACAGATTTGCAGTAGTATCTTCTTTATTAATGATGGAACAGTCAGTTTCCTGCAGGAAGATAAAATTTTCTTTTTTCAAAGTGTCCCATGTCTCCATTTATACAATTTATTAATAACATAAATTATTCCTAAAAATATGCTGCTGCTAAGCTTCACTAAACTGTTAATTTATAAAAGTATGTTCTTGTGTCTACATGCATAAGAATTTTGTTAGTTACAATAAATGAGATTGAAAATTTGCATCGAAAGTATAAGTTATTTATTTTTGAGTTGGAAAACAGTTTCTTTTTATCACATAAACTCACAGAAATTTGTAACTGAAATGATTTATAGCAATAGCTATGATGCCATGGCCACTAAACCTAGTGGGAAAAAATAGAAATTAAAAACAATGTTTCCTTAAAAATAACTGTACTAAATTTTGCTTGTACATTTTTAAAAAGATACATACTTTTGCATAGAAAGCTTCAAAATAGTTAGCACGATGCTTTTTAAGGTCTTGAAGGGCCCGATCAAATAACTTTGAATTAATAGACATGGTCAATAATCTGAAAAGATAGAAAATTGTGATTATATTATTAACTTATATAAACAAGATATATAGTAGAAATTTAATTAGAATAAAAATAACTTTGAATAAAGTACCAAAAGGTAATATATATACAAGAGTGTGTTCTAACTGTTTTTCAATCTTTGTTAGAATTCGGTTACCATCCCCTCCCCCCATAAATTGATTCTGCTTATAAGAAGTCTACTTGCTGCTGTAATGGTAGGGGAGAGAAGGGCACATTTGGACAGGTGCAAATATGGACAGTTCAATTTTCCCCCAACTTTTAAAAATATGAAATAATTATAATTAGTTGGGGACACTAAGATCCATTTTTTGGGAAAATTTGAAGCAATTAGTAGGGAAATTTCTCCAGTTATGTTAGGGCCGTATTCACCAAACTTTAAACCTTGGAGTTAACCCAGCAAAGCGAGCTACTTCAAGGGTTAGTGAGAATGATCACCCAAATCAGGGTTACCCAAGAATGCCTGATCAGTGCAGATCAACCCAATCGGAGGGTGATCGATAAAGGTGGATCCCAAAAATTTGCTAATACTTGAATATTCTGTGCTTTAACAGACGGAAACTACTGTGAAAACCACCCATCAAGCTATAAAAGTAGCCAAAAGTGAAAAAATCATTGTACAATGTTTTCAAATACTCTGGAGAATGACTGTGCTTTTTTTGCCATAGAGACTGCAGGTGCCATCTGTCGGACATATCTTGGTTTGCTTTTCCATTCCCTCTTTTTTCTGATTTGAACACTTTTTTCTAAATTATTTTTTATGTTGAAAATAAGTAAATAAATTCTGATCTTTGCTATTTATCTTTTTGTCTCTATTATTCCACAGATGAGGGGCGAATTGGCCAGAGCACTGTGGATCTACTTCACTCTCCCTTTTTTTTTTTTTTTTTTTTTGGGGGGGGGGGGGGTAAACAAGAGGCGGGATAAAAATATTTACATTGAAGAGATTAATCATTTAGGTGTAAAGGATGAAAAAAAAAAGTGTTGTTGAGGAGTTAAACATTTTTGTCTGATTGTAGTGTACTGTACTTGGGAATAGCGAATTAACAATTTTTCAGACAAATGTGAGAAAGAAACAATATGCTTCAGCATCATAGAATTTTTTAAAGACATGCATATTCTATGTATAATATATAAAGTACCTCAAAAAGAAAAACATCAAAACTGCATAAATTAATTTTTGTGTGTTAAAAAATATGAAAATTCCTAAATTTGAAAAAAGTATAACAGACATGAAATTTTATTTTGAAAAAATATTGGATGTAATTTTGTATTAAATATTTAATCAGTGTATTTTTTATAATAAAGTTAAATTAATTTTCACATTTTAATGAGCAGTTCGCATAAAAAAAAATTAAATATCATGAAGGAAGTGTGTGTGGTGGGAGCTGGGTTCGATCTCGGGAACATTAAACCTAGTTCACCCCCTTCATGGAATCATTACTCTGACCAATCACAGACGAGCTTTCAAAGCTGGGTGAGACAACTCCAGAGTAAGGTAACCCTAGGTTGAATTGAAATAAGTTGGTGAATACAGTTTCCGAGACAAACCGGCAATGCAGGTTTCCCAACTCTCGGATCATGGCGGGCTACTCACAGTTTGGTGAATATGGCCCTTAATCAAGCAGTTTTGAAGCTTAAAAGTAAGTAATAGCGGATTTGTTTCAATTGTAATTATACATATTCGTATCGCTTTACGAAAATTAATTATATAAAACTACATATCTTGTTTTTATTAATCATATTTATCAAAAAAAAAAAAAAAATTCTGCTAAGCTAGGCTTGACAAAATTCTAAACATGTGACTATGGGGCACATTTGGACACTGTTTTGGGGGTACATGTGGACAGTCCAAATGTGCCCCTAATGTTCATATTTAAAAGGTATGGCAGAAAATTAAACCAATAAGGTGCTTAATTTAAAAAAAATAAAAACTGCAGGTTTTAATCTCTGCTAGACCCCACCATGGCCGAGTGGATAACGATAAGGCACTGAACATGGTAAATGACCGAAGTATGAAATTCCTGGGTTTGAGCCTACATGCAGCTGTTGATCTAATGGTTTGGAGTTTTCGGAAAGTTTTCTCCAGATGTAACATGAATACGCATTAGAATCTGGTAAAAAGTCCTTTGCCCAAAGCTTGCCGTAACATAAAGCACACTGCTATTGTAGTTAAGCTTATAATTCTATAATTTTATACTTATTAAGATCATTAGAAGCTATAATTTATGTAAAAGAAAACGGAATTGTTCTATCATTTCCACTTCACTGTTCATGTAGTATGCAGTTGCAAGAGGTTGAACATTCAGATTCTCCTTCTAATGAGCCTGAGTCTTCAACTTCATCTACTTTTGACCATGAGAACTCGACTGAATCTGGAAATTTTAACTCCAGAAGTTATAAGACCTTTTCCTAAAAATCCAATAAGAAAAAAGCAATCTACACGAAAAGGAAAATTTAGAATTTACATAGATACTCCAGAAAAGGAAACAAGTGAGCAAATCACTATAGCAAAAAAGGAAGAAGCTAGATTTAGCAAAGAAAGAACACTTTGACACTTTGTTCTAGTAAAATTCAATACACAGTCAAAATTGATTTACTACATTGGACGAATTGAAAAAACTTCAGATTCTTAGGAGTATGAAGTCAAATACTTATGACAGACCAGTAAACCACTGAGAAAAGGGGCATATTAAGTAAACTTCCACCTTCAATTATAATTGGAGGAAATGAACAAGTAGAAGAAACGTGGGGTGTTTGATGTATGGGATTTGCATTCAGTGCTAATTGAATGACGATAGTTGTTTGTTTGTGGCTGGTGATAGAGTGAATTAAGTTAGTGTTTGATTTTCCTTGCGGTTTTGATTCAGTTTTACGGACTCTTTATCGTAGGTTAGTAAGCATCTCGGGGAATTTTGTCGTCAGTATGGATGTGTGGAATATGGAGTATTTTTTATGTTTTGAAAGGAAAAGGAGCGTTCTTTTGTGTGTGTTTGATAGAAATATGGTGTGAATATAAAGCTAAATAAAAGAAAGCACGCTGGTATTACGTTATAAGCCGGTGGGTGTTGGGGACATTTCTGAGCGGTTATTTAAAAAAAAATAAGGGTAAGTGTTCTTTTTTAATGAATCTTTGCAATGTTTAAGGTTTTTAATGTGAATTTTAAATTGATATTCGATGAGTTTATGTTTTCATAAGTGCTATTTACGTGCTATTCTAATCATACTGACTTTACAAGAGGTGTACAACTAGGTTGTTTAATCCACCGATGTTTTTTTAAGTTGAAAATGGACCAGTGTTTGCCCAGTTTACATTAGCTGTACAACTAGGTTGCTTAAATCACTGTTGTTTTTTTAGTTAAAAACAGTCCACTGGTTGCATAGTTTACATAGCTATACAACTAGGTTGCTGAATCCACTGAGGTTTTTTTAGTTAAAAACGGTCCACTGGTTGCATAGTTTACATAGCTGTACAACTAGGTTGCTGAATCCACTGAGTTAAAACTAAGTATGAGATTATGAGTTATGTGTATGAGTGTTTGATTATTTTGCCTTTTTTTTTTTTTTTTCAATTCCTAAAACATTCACCATAGTTTAAAGCATTTTTTTTTGTTTCGGTAAAGAATTGTAACTCAAACCATGATGATCATAGAACATCACTAGAATGAGTATTTTTTCTTTATAAGTTTTTTTTCTTAAGATTATAAAATATAAATAAAATACCTTACTGTGCTTATTTATAGCAACAAAATATTGTTCCTAGTTAACATTTTCAACTTACGCAATTTCAAGATATTTATCTTTGATATTTTAAATTGTTGATAATGTTATCTACTAATGTTAATGTGAAAATCTATTTGTCCAAATGTACCCCATGTAGGGGCACATGTGGACAATTTTGTGTTTTAAAAAATCTTTATATAAACAATGTTGTCACACCTCCTAATATTTAAGGGCATATATTTGAAGAGATTAAGAATAAGATTATGATTAGTATTATAAAAATGTAAAATAAATAAGAAAAAGGTTAGATTTTTGTATGAAAAAAAAATTGTCCACATGTGCCCCCTCTCCCATAGTTGGCGAAAAAAAAAAACTTCCCAATTATAATAAAGTAGGGAAATTTGTTACTTCGATTTTCTAACAGTTGAATGGAGATGCTTTTTCTTTCAATAAATGATTTTGTAATCTAACTCTTGAAGGAGAGCTCATTCATGTTATTTTTATCAACTTTAATTGCAATAGAATTGATATTCATTTCATGGAAACAATGCAAAAACATTTCTGATTTTTTAATTAAATGATTTAAAATTAATGAGAAAAAATATATAATAAGGTAATAGCTGAATAATCTAAGAAAACTAGTAAAAATAAAACTGAATAAAGTAGAAAACATACTGCTGCCGGACATTCGGTATCCCGCCAAATTCATATCCGTTGCATCATCAAGCATCACTCACAGACAAACCGAGGGGGCATCACTAATACAAATACAGTGTTGCCAGAAAGTTTTGAACAGAAATCGCAAGAGGTTCATAAAAAAGTCGCAAAGGTGACGAGTGACGTCATGTGATGCCATGTAAAATCATTGTGTCAATTTGTATGGTCGGTCAGTCCATTGGTTTTGATACATAGTTTTATACAGTGTAAATCCCCCCCCCCCCCCAATACCACACCCGCATGTCTAAAATAAACATATCAAATTTACAATCGATTTTGTTTTTCATTTCTTTCGTAGGTAAATAATTTCGAATTAGAAACCAAGTTCTATTTCCTATCATTTCTAAGCCAAGGCCAGATTAAATGGGAGGGAGGAGGAGATAGAAAGAGAGAGAAAAATGTAAGACTGTTTTTTGTTTGTGATTTTCTTGAGGTTTCTGACTACAATCTCGAGGACTGTCTTATACCATTGAATATCCGGCTTAATATTATATATATCCAAATAACATTTACAGACAAAGAGCACAACAGAAGTACAAACACAGAAGAAAGAATCATGGGTTAAGGGGATTCGAACCCAAGACCTCCCGCTCGCAGTCCGTTTATGTTTTTACCGCGAATTATACAGTTACATTAAATCCATACACTAACTTTTTCAGAATAAAATTGCTTAAAAATTATTGATTACTGCAAATAATTATTCAGAATATTTAAATTAAAAAATTTAATCAGAGTGTTGAATATTTTTACTGGTTGAATACTGTTGAATATTTTTAATTTGTTTACTGTTTCTCTTTAAAGTCAGACAGACAAAATACTCAAATGACCGGCATATACAAAACTGCTTAAAAATTAATGCTTACAGTAAATAATTATTTTGAATATTTCAATTTAAAAATATAATTATTAGAATGGATTTAAATATTTCTTACTAACTGACTGTAACCGACAGAACTATATGGTAGCGACATCTACATTCATTATTACTAATAATTTGCGATTTCGAAACTATAATATATCTGTTTTTAGAATGTTTCTCTTTTACTGTCTGAGCAAATATGTTTGGTCTGGGGATCGAATTGCTTTAGCACATGGATGTATATCTGTCTAAATATTGTGTTGTGAATTATGCTTTGAAATAAAAATGTACTGAGATGAAGGATATGAAAAAGCCAGAAGATTTGTACCCAGAAAAAATTTTGTGTGTGGGGGGGACCAAAAGGTGAAAAAGGTTGAATTTTCCCCAAAAAGGCTTTATCATTATTGTTTTATCAACAAAATTTCAAATTTCGGGAGGGGACAGGACCCTCTGCCCCCCCCCTTGAGTACGGCCTTGAAAGCCAGTTATTTCAAAGTACAATTTACATCACTAATGACACCTGAGAAAATAATTCACACACAAACAATAATTTGGAATTAGAAAGGGAAGGGTTAAAATATGAGACGTTCCTTCAATCAGTTAAAATATTTTGGAAATGCTTGCAAATTTAGTTAAAATATAAAACTTTAATTACAGTACTTAAAATGCTCAAAGTTATACTATTTTTATTAAACTTTTATATTAATTATGATATTTTAAAATACTATTCACAACCATTAGTAAGAACATTAAAAAAATTGTGTTAATTTTGCTATTTATGGTAAGCAGGGGAGTATCCGGAGGGGGGGGGGAGAGGACAACCCCATCTTTCAAAAGGAATAATCTTACACTATATAAAATGGTGTTTCTAACAGTGATGCAGCCGGGGGGTTGGGGTGGGGGGCGGTTCATCCCAGGCTTCAATCTGAGTGCAAAAATAGGGTGTGGCTTCTAAAAGAATTGCACTCAGTTTAAGGAAAATCATTCTACACTTAAATATAGCGTCTATATAGGAGTCGCATATCAGGCTTGACCTGAGGGACAGCATAAAAAATCCCCAAACCACTAATCTGTAAGTAGAGATAGGGGCCTCAGCAACAGACCCCCTTTTTGCCCTTTTGGATATTTTCCTTAGAGAATATCTAAAAGTATTACTCTCCATTTAATAAAGAACATCATAGCAGGAATCCGTAACTTAACGTAACAAAATTGTAACGTTATTCGACCTTGTAACAAAATAATTCGTCATACAATTTTTTTATGTACAAATAACTGCTTGATTTTCGTTATGTATTAGTTACGTTACATTTTGTATTTTATTATCGTACCGTAACAAATCTACAGAACGCAAATGAATACGTTATTGCAATAACGTTATTCAGAATAACGTGATTCAATGGTATACTTATTATAACGTTATTCCGTTTTGTGTTATACTCAGAAACTGAACAAAAAGTAACAGAATGCATTCGGTTACTCATGCTAACGCTTAGTTTATAACGTTAAACTCACCTAACTATTTAATAACGATACAGTATCAATTAGTTATAGAATATAGCATTTCGCTGAATAACGTTTTAAATACGGTATGAGACCATAACGTTAAAGGAACAGAACGATATTTTCATACCGTTATAGCTACATAACTATATGCAATAATATTGGAACATTTCGTTACAAATTATAACATATTGGTGTCAATATATTTAAATACGGTATAAGATCTAACGGTTCAAATAACTTAAAGATTTCTGATCCGAATCAACGGCTTTTCGGACTGAGAGGAGGGTGTAAGATAAGTGTTGCGTGAGAGCCACCCTTACTTATGTTTGGTAAGTAGCATACACACGGACATAGAGGCTGTCCAGGAGCAAGGGCTTCGGAAGCATAGGCCAAGGGGATCATTTTGCCTCCCCCCCTAGATTATTATATGCCGTTTTTTCTCTGCTTTTTAGTTTTTTTCCAATACGATAACCATATGTTGAAACAATCTTTGTCCTCCCCCCACCCCTGCATCGGAAAATTTTGTGCCGACGCCCATGTCCAGGAGTCGCGAGTCAGACGGTATGATAGGGGTATATTGAATAATATAAGGGTATATAAAGGGGTACATACAAAGCCATTGCTAAGACTTTATTTAAGGAGGGGAGATAAAAGGCCGAGTCAAATATCGGTTTTTACCAACTTATTTATTTTTTTTATCAACTATATTACCAACTTTTAATTTTGCCAACTGGGTTTGAGTAATTTTGTCAAGCATATCAGAAATGAATTATGGTTTTCGTTATTTTATTTATGTATTTTTTTTTACCAAGTTTGCCAATTAGGAGTCTAATTTTGCCAAGTTTAACAGAATTTTGCGAGTATTAGAGGGTAGACTCCCCCTACCCCACCTCTCCCTTTAGCAAGGGCCCTGTGTACATGATCTTGAAGAAAAACCTTTTTTTCTAATAGTGGGTGCATGAGCTAAATTACTTGAACTTCTAAAGCCGAGATTCCAAAAGGAGTCAATTAGGTTTTCAATGGGTCTATATTATTCCAGGGACGTATTGGGGATCGAAAATAACTTTTCGCACTTTTAACAGATTTCTTCTTCTATTTCTGCTTACTTTTTAAATAAAGAATTTAAACATCTCTGGGGCACAGTCAGCTGCAGTGGCGCAGAGAGGGAGGGGGAGCAGGGGAAAAATCCCCAGGGCCTCAGCTTGTGAAGGGCCCCCGCTTTTGCTGTTCATATGATACTTAATTGTGTGTTGTCAATTTTGTAAAAAAAAAAAAAAAAAAAAAAAGTCCGATTTCAGATTATCTTCCCGGATGTTTCAAATTAATTTTTGAATGAAATTACGAAAAGCCAGCTAGAGCATAAACCACCCACTTGACAAAAACGAGGAATGTTAGTGATTGAGTCTTCTTCTGTAAGAAAAGTAGATATTGACTGTGTTAGTCAACGGTTTGCCATGACTAAAAGTAGAAAAAATTTATTTAACAAAAAATCATTTTTTTCCCGAGACACATTGTTAAATAGTGGAAGAAAGGGTATAGCCAGAGGAGAGACTATGGGCTCACCCAACCTCTGAAATTTTGAATTTTCCTTAACAAAATGTTCAAGATCAAGACTTTCAATGAGAAATTTTGAAATTTCCACTTTTTTGGCCTTCTGAAATTATTTTGGCTTCCTGCTTGCATGGATGTATGAATAAAAATATTAATTTTGCCGATACTGTGGAAACAGGCCATGCAAAAATGTTAATGTTTCCAATATAGTTTCTCTATGGAGGTGACGAAACCTTCAAAACAAAATGTTGGTATTTTTTAGAGCATGGATGTTTATTAAAGTATAATACTCTTTTAAATTAATACTTTTAATTTTATTAATTATTTTCCAATTACTATTCATTTAAAGTTTCTTTAAATGATTAATAATTTTAATAAGGTATAAATGACTGAACTAATACGACATCAAAAGGATTTCTGGATAGCAAAGGGACTCCAAAGATTTTATCCCCGGGGCCCCGACTTGGCTCTCTGCGCCTCTGGTCAGCTGGCACATGCCACCTTTTTACGATTGTAAAAACTGTTTTGGATGAAGTGGAAAGTCTCAGCGTTTTGGCTTATCCCGCGGTTGTCAGTCTGACTCTGGAGTTTTGGATATTGAAGAGAAATCGTTTTTTATTATCTGGGTTATTTAATCGTCTAAGCCGAGATTTCAGGGGGTGTCAATGAAAGTTTTAAATGGGCAGAGGTTTCAGGGACTTTTGAAGGGTGAAGATTATTTTTTTGTGTTTTAACTGTTTCTTGTTTTCTTTTTTAAATGAAAAAATAAATTTGTTGGTCTATTAATAAAATGAAATTAAGGAAGTCGAAATTAGAGGCGTAGCAATGGATATATATCCCCCTCGACGCCGAAATTTTTAGATCAGTTACCACGAGCTTTTAGATTTTTATGTCTTGCAGAAATTACATTTATTTATTCCCGACACTAATGCATATTTTTACCCCGAATAAATTACCCTCTACATTTCTGGTCAAGGTAGTGAAAAGGTTGGGAATCTGAAGAGAATTTCGACAACATTAATACATTTTAAGAAACATACTGGTTTACGTGTTTAATACCAAAAGTGATATCGTTCTTTTATAATTGCCGACATGAGCCGATCATTCTCGTTACAATTTTTTTCGGAAGGGGGGGGATTGGTAATATGAAGTGCTCGAAAATGATACAGCTTGTTCATTAGAAATATGAGTGTCTCACGTTTGAGTACCTCATGCGTGCTTAATCATGTGCACTATGATTCACGTTAACCACAACAGGGCAATAATTTGCTAGTGACAGTTCTGGATCCGCGAGTAAAGCTTCAATGAACAAAAGTGAGAAAATTGAGAGTCAAAATAATTTTATTTATGCTCAGTCAGTATATATAAGTATTACACGACGCTATTTTCCATTTAAATGTTAACAGTAATGTGTAAGGTATGTATGACAGACATTCACTGTTTAGTACAAGGACTAGTTTCTTCATCCTTCGAATCCTCACACTCGCACGTTGTTAGAACTACAGTACTATTAAAATCAAGCATGTTTTTCAGCGTCGACATAATTTGTCTTTGTCTACATGCCTTGTCACGGCGAGGCACTTTTCAGATGTGATTGCCAGATAAAGCGAAGGGGAAGGGGAGAAAAAAATGTTGAAAGTCGCACAAGGATTGAAAGTTTTGATAATTGATCGCCAAGTTTGGTGTCAAAAATACGTCTTCAAAACCAAACCAAGCTCTGTGATATCTTCCAAATTTGGATAGAAACTGGCAAACGCGACAGATTATTACAAAGGAAAAGTATAGTTAGAATATGCCTGGCGAAAATTGTAAAACAGTTTAAGAAGGCGATTTTAATATAAATCTCAATTCCGAAGATGTGTTTTATGGAACAGGAAGACAAATACGGTACACTCATAGATTACGATACACTTTCCAAATGGTATTTATAAAGGTGAAGTATAGTTAGAATATGCCTGAGAAAGATTCTTAAACAGTTTTGGTAGGCAATTTTAATATAGATTTCAATTTTGAAGAAGGGTTTGTGAGCCAGAAAGACAAACACGGCACACTCATGAATTATGATGCACATTCCAAACAGTATTTAAAATGCTGAATATAGTTGGAATATGCTTGTAAAACAGTATGTATTGTAAAACAGTTTTAGTAGGTGATTTAATGATAGATTTAGAATCCAAAGATGTGTTTTATGGAGCAAGGAAAAAAAAATACAGCACAATGAATAATGATACACTATTCAACTTAATGAAATAAGGAACAAAACTAGGGAAGAAGCATGGACTATGATATGCTTTTAATACATAGCACTCAAGTGCGTATTTAAAATCTGTGTTTCAGATTTTAAATACGCACTGTGTTCTTAAGTGTTTCAGATTTTAACTTAAAAAAAAATAATACAGCCAACTAGGAAAAATTCAAGCTTGTAATAGTCCTGTATTTACTTTGAACAAATAACTACATACTACATCTTACATTTTAGCAGTTTGTTGCTACGGCCAGGCAAGTGAGGCTAAATAGTAATTAAAAGGAACATTCAGATAAAAAATACGATTTTCGCCAGTTCTACAGGAACATTTTGACTGACAGTGACTTGACTTTGATTCACGGGGATTATGTAACTCACACGACATCACAAAAATTTGTCAACCCAGATGTTCTGACTTAAAACTCGGGGCGCAAAAAAGGAAAGTTGTTAAGAGCTGTAAAAAAGAATTCGTTTACATTATGGTCTATGGATAGAAATTCTTGAAAGTGCGCTATTGCATCGGCAGAAAACCGTCCGAAACTGTAGACCGTTAGATCGACAGCCGCGCAGTATGTCCGAACGCGGTACCTTCACACTTTGGGTATCGTCCATACTCATTGTCTTAACACTAGTGTCTAAACGGCGCAGTCGATTGAGCTCAAATTGAGCTTGTATGTTATAGGTCACGGTCGCATGACCTGCATAGATTTTGGTGTGTTTAGAGCTAATAATTTGTTCACAGGATTGCAAAAGTAATTTTAATGTATTTCGGCCTACGAATGCAAATCAATTAAAACAAAATAGTGTCTAAATCGTACATTCGAATAAGTTTAAAAAGGGTATGTATATTATAGATCACCGTCACACAGCCTGTATATCCGCCACTGTGTGTATAATAAGCATCTTTATAACATAGTAAACTTTCTTGTTTTACTTAGTTTTTAAAATATTTCAAAGACTGAAATAGCCATTCCCTCTTCTTTCAAATGCAAGAAATTCCCTTAAAAGTTCTGCTGTGAGAACCCATGAATGACGACACGATCTATAGATTGAATACTATTGATTTATACGAAAGTTAATGCGAGCCATGGAACTAACTTCACGCTAGATATACACTTACAGAATTTAGAGTTACTTTTATGTTAAAAATGTAAAGCAAAATACCAGGGACCAAGCAGCTGCCTGGTTTGTCCTTGCTTTAGTAAGGTTCTGCATATATGTATTATATTTCTAAAGATAGGTTTATATTTTTTAATGCTGACAAAAAGATTGTACGGAAATCTATTTGGGCGGTCTATTAAAAGTCCTTTTTCGTTTGCACATGCACACCGTCGTAAAGGCACAAAATAAAAATATCATTATGTTCAAAATAATTATACAAAATAAACGTCTCCTTTTAAAATAAAAAATACGGTGAGGGGGAGGGCATACCACCTCAAATACTGCACTTCTATTCTGATTGAAAAGTAATTCGTATCGTAAATTTATGGACGAGAAATTTTCGTGAGAAATATCGTGCGAGACAATTCTCTGTCTCGTCTAGCGTCTCGCCTTGCTAAATATTTCCTTTCTCGTCTCGCGTCTTGCCTCGAAAAATTTTTCCTGTTTCGTCTCGTGTTCTAGTCTCGCATGCTAGACAAGAACGCGAGACTATGTGATATATCTCGTGTCCATCCCTAGTTCCTAACTCTGCCGGATTAAAAGTGGCTGGAATCACAGCGAAAAATGGATAGAAATGGCTAAAAATTATTGCGAGCTGAGAGAAAAATAAATTACTAATAAACTGATTGCAATAACAAAATAAAATTTTGTTTTTGCCCCGTTTTGCGGGAACGTGTCCTAAAAGAAATGAATTGTAACATCAAGTGCCCTATTGTGTTGACATCCAGACAGTCGTCTGCGAAGTTTTGTTTCGCTGTTGCAGAATGTCTACGTTTTTAAAAACACAATGTTGAACTTTTATACCCTCATGTATGCGCATGCGCATTATAAAATAAATTTAAATAACATTTAATGAAGCAAATGGAGAACTACAGACACGAACAAGCGGAATGGACCTATGACTAATGACGTTTAAAATGGCTAGAAATGGCTTCAAACAGAAAGAATATGGTTTAATCGCTTAAGTTCTGATATTCTGATTGTCTGAGGTGGGTGATATGAGGGGATGTTAAGGTAAAAGGTCTCGACATACAAAGACAGCAGTGAGTCATACAATCGAATAACCTTTCTGCGCTGTTATCTTTTGTCGCAACCATAGCCAGAAATTTTTCTGGAGAGGATGTGAAAGGCAGTGGTCATTATAATCCTTATATTTATTTGCCAGGAGAGGACAGCTCGCGTTACTGAATGTGTCGCTTAGAGCTACATAAACGTAAAAAAAAAATTCCTTTCACATTTCAGAAAATCTGCATAATCGTTTCAAGTATCCTATCTCAATTTCAAATTGAGATATAATTGAAGTTTAAATGGAGCTCATAATATTATACCTCAATAATATTATACTCTTCATAATATGCTCATAATATTATACTCTTCAATTATATCTCAATTTCAAATTGAGATATAATTGAAGTTTAAATGGAGCTCATAAAATATGTATATAATTTAATAGACATAATGTGTTTTTCGCATTTTTTTTTTTTTTTTAGATTACGTTGATTATGAACTCGACGGATCTAGTCCAAGGGGAGTGCTCTCCGTGGGTGTTTTTCTAAGGGGTCCTAAACTGCATTTACTCGATGTTTCGGGGAAAATCATGGGAATCTCCGGAAGTCTCGGTAGGCGGATGCGACCTGCATTTGAACAAGGCATCTTCCGTTTACTAGTTGAGAGCGCTATGTGCTCGGCCACTGGTGGGGCACATCAATTTTTTACCTCACTTCAAAAAGAGGAAGAGGTTCTATGTTAAACGCGTATGATTTTTTAAAAATGCTACCTTCCTCACTAAAAAGGAAAAATAGGTCTCTAATCAACAAATAAAAGCGTGTTAAAAAGAATGGCCTTAACATATTCTTGTACTCAACTCTTCCATTATGTGATGGATCACGATATTTTGTAAAAATAAAAATATTGCCGTGCCCAAGATTCGAACCTGGGTTATCGCGGCCACAACGCAATGTTCTAACCACTATACGATCACGGTCACAGTAAAAAATGTTTTCTTAAGATTGTACTCTTTGGAAGTGTTATACTTTCAACCAAGATAAGAAATGAGGAAATTATTTAATCCTGGCGATCCTTACCAGGATAATGAGATAAACTTAAAAAATTATTGTATTGTCACCGGTTCTTCATAAATGTACAAAGTTTAAATTAAATCTGACCGTTTAAAGTGTGCCATATTTGAGTTCAAAGAAGTCGGTTACAAACATACATACAGGTGAAGCTAATAAATAAAAGCGTGTTAAAATCAGGATAATGGGATAAACTTATCAAATTATTGTATTGTCATCGATCCTTGATATACCTACAAAGTTTAAATTAAATCTGACCGTTTAAAATGGCTCAAAATCGAGTTCAAAGGAGTCGGTTACAAACATACATACAGGTGAAGCTAATAAAAGCATGTTAAAAAAGAAGAGCATGAATGTGTGTGCGATATTTTGAATTCTACGTGTAACTGTCGCATTAAATTAGCTGTTTGGACCTGTGTTTATGGCTTAATATTTTCTACCATTGTACATAAATTTTAAACTTTTGAGAAGTCATCCACATTTTTATTTTATTTTGGGATAGTGTTGGCGCACGCACATGAGCCCTCATAATGTATTGACCAATGCTTACGGTCGTAGTAGTGTTGAATGCCTTACGGCATGTGCCCGTAATTAGGAAAAAGTATTTTGAAATATTCTCGATTATATTCGAGGTGGACGGGACCGGGCTTGTCTCGAAATATCGAAATCATAAAATTAATAAACAGATAAATGGAAAGCAATTTTTGTGATTTGAGTGCATGTTTAAATGAAAAATGTAGTTACATATTATCACATTGCTGATTAGAGCAGGTTAATAATATCGGAAAATAATAGTCAATTGTCTTGTTTTGACACGTTGACTCGTTTCCGTTTATCAGTATCGCGCCATTGCCAAAGCAGCCATGTCAACACTGCACAGAAATGTCTATGAGGACATCCACAGAAAAATACATTTTCTGATAGGGCTACCGGGTGCACCAAGTATTTAAATTTTTGTCCTGCAATTAAAAAAAATCACCTGTTTCATATATGTTGATCATTATTTGGGAGCTAAACTGATTTTTTCACTAAGATGTATGGAAAACTAGAACAAACGAGACTCGAACTTTCGAGACTGTACTGTGAATATGACTTAACGCTTAAAGTTTAACATTTTTTTTAACATTATACAGTTAGTTTTTCAGTTTAAACTCAAAAACTATTAGATGAAAATTTGTATTTTAGTTTTTTGACATGGTGATTTTTAAAATATTAAGTGAAGGCATCACTGCGTCACTTTCGAAACTTGGGCTCTGTTTTAATATGTGGATGTCCTTGCCAAGTGCTTCTAAGGCAAACACCTGCACATGGGGTATCTGTCATGGAAGCGGGGGGGGTTGCCTTGGACAGATGACTTTTTAAGGGGTTCTAACGCATATTCGCGTAACATGTAGAGAAAACCGGCCAAAACTCAAAACCGTTAGATTGACAGCCGCGCGGCAGGCCAGAACAATTGACCTTCACATTTCAGTCATCTACCATTTTTAGCACTGGACATGGCGGTGACTCCTAAGCCAAAAATTGCTATATACATCAATGCTAGATAAAATACATTTTTTCTCTTCAGTTTTTCTGAGAAAAGTAGTCTATTTAAATATAAAACAATTTTATCAAAATTGCATATAATTTAAATAATTAATTATTAGTATACTTAAATTGAGGTATTATTATTAGGCCAAATTAATAGTTTAAAATTTTGTTCTTTTCAGCTGCGACAAAATAACTATGACGATGTTTATTTCACATATTGATGCTACATTTTCCAGTCAAGATTCTTCTTCCTTCAAACGCCAAATAGTCTAATTTTTTATATGCATGTATATAGGGTGTCCCTGAAGGTAGTTAAAATACATACAAAGAAGCATTTTCCTGCGTTGCAACGTTTGGTTGGAAATGAAAAATTTAGATAGTTTCAGCACGATAGGGATCCAGCCTATTTCGCAAATAATGTGCGTAATTACCTCATTGTCATCTTTGACCTCCCGATGGATTGGACAAGCTGAACTAGTCGCTTGGCCAGCAGGTTCATTAGATTAATCAAGTATCGAGTTTTGCTTTTGGGGACATCTCAAAGCACTCGTTTACAATAGTGGTGTGTCGTTCCGACCGGAACGGGTCCGGAGGAACGGATCCGAGCATGGACCGGGTCCGGAGCGGATCCATCTCTAAAAATGGACCCGGTCCGGTTCCGGATCCGGACCGGATCCGGATCCGCTCCTTTCGGTCATTTGGATCCGGACCCGTTCGTTTCGTTCATCTGGCTCTGAAATCAGTCATTTGGGTCCGGACCCGGTCCTTTCGTTCATCTGGTTCCGAAATCAGTCATTTCTGTCCGGATCCATTCATTTCAGTCATTCGGTTTCGAAGTCGGTCTCGGTCCTCTCTGTCCGAACCCGCTTCCATTGATCGAGTGAAGAACATAGGCTTTCTGAGAATTACAGGGGGTGGGGGGATATAAAGAGGTACCTGTTTCACTTCCTGTGGAAAGATAGTCTTGTACTAGTTGATGCCGGGGGACGGTTGACATTCCAAAGGAGACTGAAAGGTCATTCATTATTAGTGAGATGAGATGAGAGCTTATAGGAAGAAATCTGGGGATAAATTGCTTTTGAGAATGTCGTCATTGGATGTAGGACTGGAGAAGGAATACGATATCTCTTAATTTATTGATTTGTGAGTGGAATTCAGTGTTGTTACGGGAGGTTATTTTATCATTTTAGTTAGTAGGGATGGAGTTTTTAATAGTTAGGATTAGATTTTCTCACAGTTTTTGGGGGTTGGCTGATCAGCTATAATTTGCCAGGTGTGGGGAAAAAACTTGGACTGAAAAAACGCGAACGGTAAGAACGCCCAAATGATTAATTTTTACTAAAAATTGGACATAAAATTCTTTGTTTTGTAATATGCATGAGGAATATATTTAATTGTGTTTTATGCCAAATTTCTTTTGTTTTGGCATAAAGGGGTAAACTTTCATGTTCAGTAGATCTGGGAGTGAGAAAGCTATTGTTATTAGGGTTTCCGAGTTTCCTAAGCACGTAATAATATGAACCATAGGGAAAGCGTCGGGAGGGGGCACAAGGGGTCACCTACCCCCTGTGCCCCCCCCTCAAAATTCATCACAAAAAAATTTTTAAGTAAAAATTTGCTTGAAAATGTAAAAAAAAACTTCCCTTTTTTGCTCTTAAATCCGATATGTGGCCCCCGCAAACCTTTCCTGTACCTCTCCAAAATTTCAGTAGGTCTGGAAGCAATGATAAACTCTTCCTTACTATTATTATTTGATTTTCCTAAGCGTATAATACATATGAATCATAGCAGCAGTTTCGGGGGGGGGTGCAGGGGGAGCTCCCCCCCCCCAACTTCATTTCAAACTCTGTTAAACAATCTTTTAAAGCTAATGTTATTAAGTCTTCTTAAGCATATAATACATATGAAGCATAGGCGTAGTATTGGGGGAACACAGGGGGGCACTTGTCCCCCAACTTTGTCTCAAAATCTTTTCATTTTAAAAATTTGTTCGTCGGGTCGTATTAACCGATCCAGCTAAAAATGTAGAAGGAAACTCCATTCTTCCCCTTGACAAAATGTTGTAAAAAAAATTGTCCACTGTCAGGGTTGTTTAATTCAAACAAAATTAGTTTTTTATGCCCTTGGTTAAACAATATTTTCAATATCAAATCTGTTGTACTAGTTAAAGCTTTTGAATAATAGGGCTTCTTTAAAACTTTTGTTTCTTTATTTTAAGCAATGCAAAATATTTTATGCAAAAAAGGCTTTATTTGGTAAATAAAGTGAATAATGTTTTCCTTTTTCATAATTAAGTAACTCTCACAGCTTTACATAAAGTTACATTGATTGTTAAAATAGATTATTGCATCCTTTTTTTAATTGTCTTACATTCAGGTATGAAGATCAATATTTGATAATTTATCGTTCCAATTTTTTGTTTATCGTCATTCTTGAGTATTTCAGGAAGTTCTTTTTAAAGTTTATTTTGAAAGTTTCTAGTTTTATAAAAAGAAAAGGCTTTATAAGTTTATCTTATAAAGCTTAAAAAGAAAGATTTTTTTAATAACCTTTTGCGTCATAATTAATTTTTCCTAAATTCATGGCAATTTGGTAAACTGCTGAAGTGTGTAGGTTTAGAGTTCTGGGCTACCGAGCAATTGTTTACTCCAAATGTAACCCGAATACGCGTTAGAACCCCTCAGGAAGTCCCCCGCCCAAGGCATCTCTTAATAAAGCAGACTGCCCTCGTGTAGACATCCCTTAACCATGAAACCAAAACAACTTTCATGATAACTTTCATTGGAAGTAAAATGTTTAATATAGGGTAAAAATTATTATCACTTCCGATCCATATTGTAGAGATATCCTAATAACACTGATCTAGGGGTTTCTTCTTTCAATATTGATCATAGACATATAGAATAAATTACAAAGTTACTTTATATTATCGAATAAAACTCTCAGGAAATCAGAGGTAATTAATTACAAAATTTTACTTTTTATACATCCCTCTTACAAAAATACTTCAGCCTTTCCCATAAAAAGGCTCAGAGATATGTTTAATCAAAGTAGGGCAAAAGTAAAAGCAAACTAAAACAAGTTAAGGAAAACTGCAGAAGATATAGCACAAGTTAAGGGGGGGGAGGGTAATTCTTTAAAGAAAAAATTCTGAATTTCACTCCTTTAAAAATGCAGAGGTGAAACTTTGGAGGTCCTGTTCAACTTAGAGCCCCCCCCCCCCAATTCCGGGGAATGTTAGGGCTTACAGTATGCCTCTGGTGCTAGGCCATATATAATGGGGCTGAGCTAATAAACTTCACTCAACGGAGAATAATTTAATTTCAGCGAGCTATTTATACACAACAACAAATTTGTTAATTTGACTACAACTTGATTTTCCCAGATTTACAATTATGGTTTGGGGGATAATTATTGTTATTTCTAATTCATCACATACTTGTATCCTTTTAACAACAGGGATCTTTTAAAAGGGAAAACATTCGTTACTGCATATAAAATTCATAGAATTTTTGATTATTAATTCAATTCTCAAATTAGCTATTTTCTACAGAAATCGATGGTTGTAGAGAATAAAACAGTTGGTTTTTTTTTAATTATCAGAAATTTTTATTACCCAGAAAAAAATATATTCGGAAAAAGATATGAAACGCTTTCTTGTTTTTTTTTTTTTTTTGTTAGAAGGGATCTCTACAGTCAAGAGTCATCGTAAGTAAAACGCTACTAATGCATTGGCTAAATTTTAAACCCCCATGATTCCACAGCCTTGCTTATTAGCATATTATATATTTATATATATCGGACCTCGGTTTTCATTATAAAAACATGCGCAATGAATAAGGGACTGCTTAAAAGTTTTGAATAAGCTCTTATAAGATATTAAGTACTCTTCTTTGACGTACAGCCAAAACTAAAGTAAAGAGCGCATTGCCTTTAAATTAATTATTTACGGTTAAGATTCCTAATATTCTCCTGGAAGGGAGAATCTAATTTTTAGTTCATTGAAGAATATTACTTTAAAATAGTCGCCTAACTTTTAACCAGAATACAAAATAAACACCGTCAGATATTTCCATACAGTCAGAATGTTCGCACCTAAGGTGCAAGACAAACAGGAAAATTCTTCTTATTTTATATATTTAGATTATTGCATTATTTGGATGAGCTTTAATAATACTGGTTTTACTTAATATTAATTTGTAGAAACAGTCCATGATAGTTTGTTGGACTAAGGATCTAACAATAACACGTACACACGATGAATGTGCATGCTAAATCTGTACGGCTGATTATGTACTACCGATTGAATTATCAATTCTGGTTCCTGTTCAACAACACAACCAAATGAAATAATTGAGAAGTTACTGTAAATTTAATGAATTAAGTTATGTATAGAGTTTAATTATTCCGTTTAATTAATTATTTTCAAGAGAAAGTCTTTTTTTTTTTAATCTTAAAAATCAAAAAGAAATTCTGTTAATAAGAATATATCTGTTAATAATAATTCTGTTAATAATAGAATTCTGTTAATAATAATATTAAGAAATTCTGCAATAGAACATGTATTATTTGTATGAATTCTTCTGCACTGTAAAATTCTGTAGATTGATACCAATAGAAATAATTAGAACAAAAATATGGTTCAGAAGAATTTTTTTCATGCTTTATTTATTTATTTTTGTGAGCGTGTGTGGGGGAGAGGGTAGGAGTTGGTTATACAAAAACGGATAAAAAGTATGATGATTTATCTTCAAGCATTTAAAATGAAATCAAATAAAATGCACGAGATATTAAAAGAAAACATTTAAAATGACACAAACCACTAAAAATAATTTTCAGATTTAATTTTACAGCTAAGCCAAAGTACTTTTAGAAAAAAAAAAATAAGAAGATGAAAGATAAAAATGTCTATTTTACAGGAATTATTAGAGAATTAACCTTTTTCTTATATAGGAAAGTTTAACTTGAACTCGTCTCAATACTTTATAATTTTTAATCTCAACAACACAACTTTACGTTAATGCAACATTGTTTGGTGTTTTGTAAGCTAAGTTTTACAATTAAAGCTCAATTGCTTTAATTGTAATCAGTCTTCTCCGTTGTTGTTGTAGTTTAAAGTTTACTTTTAGTCATTCTTATATTCAACAAGGAATTTCTTTACGTTTTCTATTTTCTAATCAGGTATTGACCAGGGACATTTCTTTTACTCGTTTTCTTTTCGTCTTCGACTTCCCTTTATGGAAGGTTCTAAATAATTTCTAGAGTGATCAAAGATAAACGCTCTTTTCGGGATATTCTCTGATAGCCCGGGGATATTTGCGTCTACAAAAGGTAGCGAAGGAGCGCGTTCTTGGAATTTGAGGGGTAGTTAGTTCTTCAGACGACGCTGTGCTTCTTTGTTACTAACCGGAAAAAACGCGAAGGGTCGCCAACCAGAATAAAAGAATTCCCCCAGCTAAGAACAATAATTTTTATTTAAATATTGAACATAAACTTGCTTCGTTTTGGATAAAATATGAGAATGGCATTCAATCAAAAGTAGACGCACCAAATTTCTTTTGTTTTACATTTAAGAATATATTATATCCAGCAGAAACATTCAAAAGTTTTGTGATAGTAAATATGTTTTATCAGATTTTTTAAAAATTAATTTTATACCGATTATTCTGTGTATAAAAGATAAAATTCTTTTATTAAGAATTTTTAAAATAAAACATACTAAATTATTTGAAAGGAAATTTGCAAGGGCTGATAGAACTTAATTGATTTCAAGTGAATTATTTAAATTTTAATGAAACTTAAGACGTAATAAGTTGATTTCTTTCCGCTGAAATATTTAAATCATTTTTATTTCCTAGTTTTATGTGACATCTATATATAATGTGACATGAATTGTATACATGCCAGTACAAAAAAAGTAAAATAAAGTAGCATCAAAACATTCAGTAGATGAGAGATATGTGCCTTTGATTGACTTAAATTTTAGAGTAATCTGATATTTGCGAATAGTTATGTATAAAATAATGTCACCATGGGTGCCCACACATTTTTATTTTCGGGGGGCGGGGTCTGCTTTTTAAAGGGGGGACTTTAAAAATGCACGGGATTTCACATACTTAAAAACTCTTCCTTCCTTCACCCCCCTCCCAAAAAAAAAGATAGAAAAAGAAAAAATGGGTTTGCTTGTGTGATTACGGCAACCCTACGCTAGGGCGATCTGCCAAGGATGGGAGTGCCTCGGTAGGCGGACTTTCTAAGGGGTTCTAACGCGTATTCACGTGACATCTGGAGAAAACAGGCGCGTGGTAGCCCAGATTCCTGGACTTACACACTTCAACCGTTTACTATATTATCATGAAATCAGTAAAAAGTAATCATACTATGACGTAAAAGGTATACGATTAAAGAAATGCTTTTTAAAGCTTTATAAGATAAACCTATATAAAGCTTTCTCTTCATTATTAAGCTATTATACTTATTTTACTAGCAAGCATTTAAAAAAGATGCTGAAACACGGGAGAATGACGATATACAAGTTCAAAGGTAAATTATCAAACATTGAACTTCATATATGATTAAAAGACAATAAGTAGGATAACAATAAATCTATTATAATATAACTTAATGTAACTTAAGTAATATAACTTAATGTAACTAAGTAATATAACTTAATGTAAACACGTGAGAGTTATGTAATTATGAAAAGTTAAAAGATTATTCACCTTTATTCATCAAATAAAACCTTTTTTGCATAAAGTATTTTGTATTGCATTAAAAAATTAAAATTAATTAATTAATTAAAGTTCTAAAGAAACCCTTTTAGCCAGGAAGTATTTAAAACCAGTACAACAGATTGAAAATGAGAAAGGTTGTTTAAACCAGTGCTTAAAAAAGTAACGTTTAAATTAAACAACCTTGACAGTGGACGATTTTTTAAAAATATATTGTAAAGACGCAGACTGGAGTTTCGCATTTTTAAGTGGAGCGGTTAAAACAACGCGTCAAACAAATTTTTAAAATGAAAAGATTCTGCGACGAAGTTGGGGAGAGGGGGACACGTGCCCCCCCTCTGTCCCCCCGATATACACCTATGGCTCATATGTATTACATTCTTAGGAAAACCTAATAACAAGAGCTTTCTAAGGAAGGCGGAAGGCTTATCACCGCTCACAGACCTACTGAAATCTTGGAGGAACACACAGGGGCGTAGCCAGAAATTTTTCATGGGGGGGGTTACGACTACTACAACACATATATATGTATACGTGGGTGTGACAATGTAGTGAAGAATATACATTTTGTATGGCAAAAAATACCTCATGGGGGGGGGTTATGACCCCCCTTACCCCCCCCTTGGCTACGCCCCTGGGAACACATGAAAGATTTTTTTTTGGGGGGGGAGGGCACATATTTAATTTAAGAGCAGAAAATGGAAGTTTCTTTTAAATTTTGAAACAAATGTTTGTTTAAAAGATTTTGAGAGTAAGTTGGGGGGGGGGGCAGCGGAACACGTAAACCCTGTGCCCCTCCCCCCGACTATAATGCTATGGTTCATATGTACCATACGCTTATAACAATACCTAATAATATAACAGTAACTTCCTAAGGAGGGCTTATCACTGCTCCCGGACCTACTGAAATTTTGGAGGGGCACAAGAAAGATTTGAGGGGGGCACATATCGAATGTAAGAGCAGAAAAGGAAAGTTATTTTTAAAATTTCAAGCAAATGTTTATTTAACATTTTATTTTGAAATTCGAATCAAAATTTCTATTTTTAAGGGGGGGGGGGGCACGGGACACCCTGTGCCCCCCTCCCGACGCTTTTCCTATGGTCCATATGTTATATGCTTAGGAAACCTAATAACAATAGCGTTCTAAGAGGTACCATTCCCAGACCTGCTGAACTGAAAATTTACCCCTTAACAAAAGAATTTTGGATTTAAGATCCAGTTACCTTTCTCGTGTATATTACAAAACAAAGAATGTTTATTTCCAATATTTAGTAAAAATTAATCATGTGAGCGTTTTTACAGCACACCGACGTTGTTTATGCTTTCTGAAATCAGTCTTATTGCTTATTTCTGTTATGTCTGGCTGGGATCTTTCCTTTCGATCATCTCTGTCCGGATACTCTCCATTTGCTCATCCTCATCTCTGTCCGGATCCACTTCTTTCTGCCCAATGGATCCGGAGTCGTTCCTCTCGGTCCGGATCCACTTCTTTCTGCCAAATGGATCCGAAGTCGTTCCTCTCGGTCCGGACCGGTTCCGATTTCGGACCGAAAGGAACGGGTCCGGACCCGTTCCTTTTCCTGGGAGCGGATCCAATAGGACCGGGTCCGAAGGAGTCGGTCCTTCAGAGGATCGGATCCGTTCGGACCGGATCCTCAAAAGGACCGACTTAACCCACCACTAGTTTACAAGACTCCAGTTGACTCAGATGAGGGCCTCATTACAAAACTTTAGTAAACGCTGCAACCTTTCGTGGAACACCTGGCATCTTCGAAAGGCCAATCACTTGCAAGACCCTACCAGCAAATTCGAGCATTTACAGTAGAGCTTTTTCATTTCTTTTGCATTTGCTATATTTCCCCCTACGCTTTTTATTTCTAACCTACAAAAAATGCTTCTTTATATGCATTTTATTTATTCTTAAAGTTTGGCCTATGAATTCAGGAACACCCTGTATATGTGTATATATATGTATATATATATATATATATATATATATATATATATATATATATATATATACACATATATATATATATCTTGGGTGCACCCTCCTGGAAATGATCCTGCCGGCACCCTTGAATTCAATCTTCCTTCAGTGAATATGGACGAACTCCAAAATCTGTACTATTGCCGGAGTTCACCGAAAAAAATCGGATGTGGACACCACATGATTTCCTTGCACGTCTATAAAATCAAAAATATTTTCGGAGCACTTCATCTAAACTTATTTTGTTTGAAAAAGATAAAATACTGCATTAATACTATGGTTTAGCAAATTCTAGCCAAACATTTGAGATATCGCCAAGATGGGCTGTATTTGAAAGTTTTGCTTTTGGCACTTAATAGGGATACATTTTTCCAAAAGCCGACAAACTTGAGATAGTCCGCGAGATTTTGGACAATAGCAGAAATAGTGATTCATCACAGATTTTCAATTAACTCAATATATCCATACACTTTAATGTATTTAAAGCCATTTGGCTGACCCTGTAAGTAAATTACCCAGTCGATTGCAATCAGAAAAGAGATGCCCAGTTAGATGTTACAATAGTTCTAAATACAAAATTTCAACATTCTACGGTTAAAAGTTTTAGAGTTATGCGAAATACAAAATTAATTTTGGCCCCGAATTTGGCGATATTTCGGCAAAACTCACCAAGGTCGATGAGAAGTAGTAGGATTTTGGGCATTGACCAAACAATGACTGACTACAGGACGTAATATATTGACGATTTTCATAGACATTAATGTATTGAAATTCTTTTTGGTGGTCCTGTAAATAAACTCTCAAGTAGATTGGAACCTAAAATAAAATCGAAATGCACAACTAGATGTAACAATAACCTTGGATGAGATCCAAGAAAATGACAACTCTATAATTTGTTGATGATATGAAATTTCAGCAATCTACGACCAATAGTTTTTGAGATATGAGGATTAAATACATACAAATGTACACCAAAATTCGCCAGTCTTGGCGACTTTTTGCGTAATTTTTGAGGGAGGCACGTGACCGTCGTTGCACCATAATCTAACTGCATGCTAGGATGGTATTGTGCTTGAAACGGCTGAATGTCTCTAAACCTGCAACTGACCTTAATATGTTGGAAGTTTTTGAGTGTTCCTGTAGAAGAACTATAAATAAAGACATTATTTTCGGTGGAGAGATTCATTTTGTGATCCTTAAAAACTTATACCAGTTTATTCGTTTGAAATAGCGTAATACTTTTGAAATATGCTATAATGAATTTCTGCCCATAGAGCGTAATATATGGAAAATCTTTTGGGTGTCAGTAAAGATTGGATAAGTTTATAAACGTACCGGATGTTTTAATAGATGAGCGTGCTGTTGAAAGAACATGTCCTGGAATTTGAAATAAGGCCGTGTGGGGATTCTAAATATTGTATTATTATTTATATAAAAGGACCTGATGGTTGTTCGTTGCCTTGTAAATGGCTGGCATCTGAAACTATATGTGTGTTGTATAAATCTAATCTTATCTCGTCATTTTCAAGATATTTATAGTATTTTGTATGATGTTTGAATAAAATTTGAAGATTAGCGAGAAGTTTAGCGTGTGAAAACTTTACTTTGGCCCTGTAAATAAACTATCCAGTCGACTGGAGCCAAAACGGGAGGTGCACAACTAGATGTTACAGCAATCCTAAATATAAAATTTTAACATTCTACAACCAATAGTTCTGAGATATGTGACTTGCATATGTACAAACGTATGTACAGACGGGAAAAACTCGTCAAAATGGACTCGTGATCGGTCAAAAGAGATTGTACATGCATTTATATGAACACACATACCCGTACAATGAGATGCCTCGAAAAAACTCTTAAAAGTAAATTTAGGCGTAGTAAAAATCGGTTTTTCCGTCAAAATCTGTATACCGAAATTTTTCGCGATCACATTACAGTAGAACTCCAACTATCCGAATCAATTGTGACCGGACCCTATTCGGATATTCAAAAATTTGGATAATTGGATTTTTTCAAAAAATGGATGTAGTATGTATTTTAATTATTTATTGTGCCAATGCATGTTGGAAATTGGATAAAAAAACAATTTTTTAAAGAAAAATAGCTTTTAATTAATTAAATGAAAAAGGAACACGTTTACATGTTAAGCTGAGTTACAAGTGCTGTGTATTAGTACAGTATGTACGTACAGTACTGTTAATGAAAGTCATTGTTCGCGCTGCGCCTACACTAGCTTCGCATAGAAAAGGGACAGTAGCTCACCTAGGCAGAATCGCATATTTTGCGCATCGCAGTACGTTTCCGTCTTAATTTCCTTTCTGAAATTCTGAAAATGATTCGCATAGTCTGAATTCGGATAATTGGAGTTCTGCTGTACTTTCTTTCACTTTGTACATGAAAGTAAAGAAAGAAAGAAAAGTAAAAAAAGCCAGAAATTAAAAAGAATGCGGTGTATCTGATTAGCAGGATTAGAATTCATAAAACAAACGCATGAAAATCCGCTATCATCACATATGCATCACATGTCATCCTATATGTTTTCACAGCACGCTAAGAATTTAACTCATCACTAAACTTAGAAGTATTGCTTACAAATGCTAAATATATAACTGTAAATTCTACACTTGCGAGAATCTAAACAGGTTGTAAAACGGAGACCTACAATATACATACTGAATTTTAACGTATACGAATGCACCATTTAGACACTAGTTCGCCTTAAATTATTTATGTCTATAGACTATAATAATGTATAAGAATCCTGTTTTGCAACCCTGTTAACAAACTATAAGCTGTACACACACCAAAATATTTTGCAGGTCATGTGCCTGAGATCTATAATGTCTGTATTTAGCAGAGTTTTATACTTCAAAACTTTGAGCAGTGAAAGCTAGTAAGAAAAATGAATTGAGGGCTTGCCAGGTAAAGGATGACAAAAACGTTTACCTCGATAGTTCTTTTATTTAAGTAATGAAGCATGAAGGCTGGTATACAGATGAAGATGAACAAATGGAAACAAAAAAACAGGCATTTGATGTGGTACAGCATCTATGTGGCATCGGACATTCTGGACAACAAATCGAACAGCATCACCTTGAGATAAGCTTGTAGCGGCATAATAAAAAAAGGCTTTGTTGGAAGCTGCGACGGGATGGCTCGCCAGATTAATCGTTTGACTCAGCTCAGAGCATCTCACATGGCTGGCTTTGAGCGTCCTTCCATACGCATCTGTCGTATCACCCTTTTCGCCTCCTCTCTCTCCCTCTCTCGCGGCGAACGGCGAACTTTTATACTATTGGCCAGGCAACGACGTCACCAAGGACTGCGGACCTGTGACGTGAAAACAAAAAGGAGAAAATAGCTCCGCGGCAAGTCGCCGGGAGTACAGCGCCTCTAGCGGCCAAAAACAGAAACACATTATGCAAAACGTTTTGCAGCAATTAGGTGCTTGTTTGAAGCGTTGATATTAGAATAGTTTTAAGTAAGAACGTTAATTAATAAAAAATAAGAGCTATCAGTGCCTTTAGATTTTAAGGCAAATAATTAAAGTTAAGTTAAACAGCATTCAGATATAATAAAGAGAACACAGCCACATGTCATGGAACCTTTAAGGTAAGGTTTACAGTTACTTTTCCTAACATATAATATACATACTCAATTTCCCTCAAT